>JBBPBX010009083.1:0-12051 GCA_038048925.1 Garcialebias charrua | reverse complement strand
TATATATATATATATATATATATATATATATGTATTGGTGTGTGTGTGTGTGTTGGGTGCAATGCGCAAAGTGTGCTGAGGCGCACGGTTTGCGTGCGCGCGCACACACAGACAAGTTTCTCTTCAAAACTATCCATGTCTGTCAAAGCAAAAACAAAAAACGCCCACAAACTTTGAACCAATCACACGCTGCGAGCCGCATCGTCGGCGTCTCGGAGTTCTGCTTGGGGGCCATGTACAAGACGGGCTGTCACCGGGGGATCACAGCGGGAGTGCGGCCAAAAGTTGCGCAATGTTTGCTCACTCAACGGGGGGGTAAAAGACGTGCGACAGGGCGTCTTGTAGAGTATAACAAGGCCTTTAGGCCCTCAGCCAGTTCCCTTCAGTGGCCAGGCTGAAGGCTGCCACAGCTCCGGACATGGGTGTAGAGGCTGCCCACGTGCCTGAGTCAACAGGTCTCTGTAAGAAGGCAACTGCCATGGTATCCCTGAACATTGAGAAATAGAGGTCACATTGTAAGCTGGCTCTGCATGGGAACAAGTCCACCAAGGTTCTTCCAAACCGTGACCAGACCTGATCCACGACTCGTGGGTTCAGTCTTCATTCTGATTCCAAAAGAGGCCCTCTTGAGAGGGCATTCACTCCATAATTCAGTTCACTCGGAACATGAGTCACCCTGAGCGACAATAATCCTGGAGCGTACCATGTGAGCATCCTCTGTGTCAGGCTGAGGAGGGCTTGGGATCTCGTCCCCCCTTCCCAGTTAATGAAGGACACCGTGGTTTTGTTATCTGATTACACCAGGACGTGCTGTCCCGCAATCAGACCTTTACCAAAGAAGTATTTTGCTGACAGGAATACGGCCAACAACTCCAGGAAGTTGATGTACAATCTTGCTTCCTGCTCATTCCAGAGGCCTCGGGCATTCTGATTTCTGCAGACTGCCTCCCCATCCTGTTTTCGAGGCGTCCGTCGTGATGACCACAAGGGATGACACACTACCTTACGGGACCCCTTTTGTGGACCCAGACAGGTCCCTCCAAGGTTCCAGGGCCCTCAGGCACTTTGAAATGATTCTAAACTTTCCTGCTCACCCAGACGGGGGCAGGTCGTGTTTGTTGGTTTAGCCATATTTGCAGGGCCCGTATCTTCAGCAATGCATGTGGAACACAGGGTATGGCTTCTGCCAAGAGGCCTAAAAGGCGTTGGCACGTTTTCAGGGGGATCCACTGATTCAGTTTAAACTTTGCCAGGCAACGGTGAATCTAGGAAACACGTTCCTCTGAGAGCCATGCCCTGTACCGTATGGTGTAGACCTACACTCCCAGAAATACGGTAATCCGTGATGGGGTCAGGTCACTCCTTTGTAGGTTTATGACAAAACCGAGAGACTCCAGGTGAGGGATCACCCTACAGGAGTGTGACTGGGCCTGTATTCTGCTTCTGGCCAGAACCAGGAGGTCATCCAGGTAGTTCATAATCCTGACTCCTTGATTCCTAAGAGGGGTCAGGGTTGCGTCCAGACATTTACTGTAGTAAATGTACGAGGATCAATCTTCAAACTGAAGGGTAAGGCTTTGCATTCATAAGTAAGGCTTTGCATTCATAAGCTTTACCTTCGAAGGCAAACCGGAAAAATTTCCTGTGCCTGCTTCACACGTCCACATTGAAATAGGCGTCTTTCAAATCCACTGTACATGCGTAGTCTCCAGGTCTCACGGACTGGGGGACCTGCTGCAGTGTCAACAATTTGAACTTGAAAGTTCTTGTTTTCCTGTCCAGAGTCTTGAGATCCAGGACCGGTCTCAGTGATTGATCTCTTTTGGGCACCAGGAAGAGCTTGCTGTACTGACCAGAGCGTGGTTTGTGTTCTGGAACAATATTTATTACTCCTTTCTGCAGCATCGTTGACACTTCCTCCCTCAGCACGTGCGCACGTGCTGGGTTAATGTCTGAACGCAGCACCCCCACGAAGGAGGGGGGGGGTCCCTTGATGAACTGCAGCTTGAGCCCACAACGCATCCGTTGTCATGACCCATTCGTTTGTCAGACATGCCCTCCAGGCCTGCGCGTGCGCCATGAGCCTTGGAGGGATGTCTAGCTTGTCATGTTTGAGTACGGGAGGGATGGCCTTCGACCCCTCTCGCGTACTCTGGAGCAGGCTGGTCTGTCCAGCAGAAGACATCGCGAGATCTGACTGTCTCAGGCAGAACTCGCGTGTCCCAATGCGGTTCATAGTCTGACGTAGTAGTTTGTGTTTCACAAAAGTGGTGAGTCAAGAACCAGGGCAGTCTGTGTTTTGATACTTTCATTCTTGTATATGCATGAAACAGTGTTTGTTTTTTATTACACGTACAGTAGACGAGTTATGTTTAGTGCGCATGAACATACAACCAGCTCCTTGTAGCATTTTACAAGTGAAGTTTGGGCTCAGAAGGTTAGGTTCCCGTGCTGCGTGAGCGGGCGAAACCTGAAGCCCTGTTCCCCTTTTGGGACCAGGATGCATTCAGTAGTCTGAGACTTTATTGCCGTGTGTGGATGGCAATTTCTCTTTATTACACAAGGGTCTGAGTGTTCTTGTGTGTTTAAACGTTCCGAACCAGCTAGTCTTTGCTCCTTAAACACAGGTACTGGTGGCAAAAGTTCGGCATTTTCTCTCCCTCTGTGAGGGAGAGCGCCTGTATTGGTGCAGGGGCATCTCGGACTTTCCTTTTCTTATTGCTGGTGGCCCCTTGCAGCTCCTGTAGCTTTTCTGCCTGGTGAGCTTTTAGCACCGAGGCCACTCGTCCTTGTCCAACCCAGCAGGGCCCCTCGGGCTCTGACATGGTTAACGTCAGAGAGTAATCCATAGCCTCATGGATGGATAAGCTCTCAGCGTCACAATGTTTCGTCGTGGGCATAGGAAAACTATCAGGTAGCGCAGCTGAACAGGTAGCTGAAATTCCTCTTCCTGGACTATGCTGGACAGAGAGTCTCCTTGTTAGCCGGGGCTAAACATGGAGGTACTCGTGAGCCCGCTAGCGGTGCTAAAACGGACCCTCGAGCAACGCAGCATCGGTAAAAAAACTTAGTTATGCCATGAATTCAAACCGTCGATTCGGCCGTAAAGGATAGCGAAACATGTAAAATATGAGAAGGTTAGCTAGCAAGCTAGACCAAGCATCTTCACATACCTCACGATGGAGTCCTTCGTTGTCCGCTCGTAGCCGCGCTAATCGTGTTAGCAACGCTGTCGTCCGTCCCATGCTGTCATGGGTGTTCCTGGTTAGCCATGTTAACCGTGGTAGCTAGCCAGATAGCAGCAGTGTTACTCCATTTCCACTCTCCTTTCTCCGGGGTCATCCGCGAGAAAAACTTTGAGTGTATTCGCATGTAGCATCCCTGAGCAGACCGGACAGGCCTTGTGGGTGTCCGCTGCTAAAAAAGGGGATAGCCAGATCCGCTGAAGCAGGTTCGGGTGCCGGAGCTCACAGCCTACCAGATTTCCTCGTCCGAGGACGTCCTCTCGCTGAGCTGCTCGAGGCTGCTGGCCTGTTACCTTCGTTAGCTTAGCAGGTAGAGTGCCTTGCAGTTAGCATTCGCTAACCGAGCAGTAAAAAAGCAGAAGAGAAGAGGCACGGGAGCTGGGGCTCGCTGGCCTGCTGGTCTTCTTCGAGTTTTGGGTTTTCGCATTACCTTCTCAGGAGCCATGGCTGAGAAGAGTTAAGCCCGTTAGCAGTGCTAACGTTGTCCGGAGACGTCTCCCTCCTCGTGTCGCTTTCGCCGGCTAGCCTGCTACTTGTTAGCAGGGTAGCGGTGTCGCGCAGTCAGCGCCGTCGAGCGAAGCGGTCTGTGGAGAGAGGAGAAGAAAACTTTGGGGTGAAGGAAAAATGTGCCGGACCAGCTTTCGCCAGCCCGGCAGTCCGCAGGAAAAGATTCTCTGTACGCTCTGTGTAGGGAGCAAGCTCACCTCTGGTCGAGCGATGAAATACAGAGAAGATCCGAGAAGAGTGTTTCAGGTTTAAGCGAGGTGAAGGGCAATAAGAGAAAGTGGGATGGACGTCAGCGGCTTAAGTACCCAGAGGGCGGAGCCTCTGGCGCGATGCTGACGCCCTTGCCGAAAAGGCGTGAGTGTATTAGTTCAGGTAACTGTGCGGAGGCGCAGATTCCCATAGCGATATGTTGCACCGAGAGAACATGACTGAAAGGGAACAAACTCTTGCACGCTTGTGTAGGGACCGAACAGCCCACAGCAACGGTCCCCCAATCCCATACCCATGGAGCACCCTCACAATGTACCTGTAGGAACACGGTCGAATGCCTTTGCCAAGTCCATAAAACATATGTAAACTGGATAGGAAAACTCTCATGACCACTCAAGACCCTAGTGAGGGTAAAGAGCTGATCCAGTATTCCATGACCAAGATGAAACCATTGTTCTTCCTGCATCTGAGGTTCTACCAACAATCATTCTCGCATCTCCAGTATGCCTGTATAGACCTTACCAGGGAGGCTAAGGAGAGTGTTGCCCTTATAATTGGAGCACACCATCTGATTCCCTTTTTTGAAGAGGGGAACCATCACCCCAGTCTGCCATTCCAGTGTCACTGTCCCTGATGTCCATGAAGTATTTCAAAGGTTTGTCAAACATGACAGCCCCGCAACATCTAGACCCTTAAGGAAATCAGGGCAAACCTCATCCACCCTGGGAACCCTGCCGCCACAGAGCGGCAACCCCAGCCATGGTTATGGATAGACCAACCCCAAAGTCCCCTGACTCAGCTTCCTCCATAGAAGACATGTCGGTGGGATTGGGGAGGTCTGAGAAGTATTCTTTCCTCTTCCTGACAACATCACTGGTTGAAGTCAACAGCACCCCACCTTAAAACACACCTCCATAGCTGCCTAATGGTTTGCCAGAATCTCCTCAGAGCAGACCGAGTGTTTGGGCCTCACTGAACTCTTCCCACATCCGATCTTTTGCTTCCGCAACAGCCAAGGCTGTGGTCTGCTTGACCCTCCGGTACTCCTCAGCTGCATCCTGAGGCCCACCGGCCAACAATGCCAAATAGGACTCCTTCTTCAGTTTGAGAGTCTCCCTAACCCAGGGTGTCCATCACTGAGTTCAAGGATGGCCACCGCAAGAAGCACTGACAACCTTGTGGCCACAGTTCACGGCAGCTACTTCAACAATTGAGGTGAAGAACATTGCCCGCTCTGACTCAATGTCGCCCGCCTCAGCTGGGATGTGGTTAAAGCACATTGACGCCCCTACGCACAGCAGGGGGCATACTCTGGATTTGGTGATTACAGACACTGTACTCATCAATAACTTGTCTGTATATGACCTGGGTGTCTCAGACCACAGGGTCATCTCCCTGGAAGTGCCTTCATCTTCGCCTGCTTCAAACCCAAAACGACCTATCCAGTTCTGTGACTTTAAAAACATTTCCCCTGATGTTCTGTCTGCTGATCTTCACGCCCTGACCGCTGTCAATCATTCATCTGCAAATGACTCTGTGGATTACTACAACCAATCTCTCCAGGTGACAGCACCTATGAGCGGACGCGGACACCTTGGCTGCTGCTGCTCCACGTACTTTTTGCTCCTTGAGCTTTTCATGTTACTTTCTGCTGTTTTTTTCACTGACCCTTGTTGGGCATTTCTACCTTTCTACCTTTCTGTGATTAAGTTTTAGAGCAACTGTCTTTTCTGACTGCGTTGTGGATCTGCAGACGTTACACGTTGCCGGTCAAAGCAGTTGGCCGCTTGTCCTGAGCCTGGTTCTGCTGAAGGTTTCTTCCTTCTAAAAGGGAGTTTTTCCTTTCCACTGATGCCATTGTGCTTGCTCAGGATGGGAGACCATGGCGAAGCCAAGATTTGACTTGTTTGCTGGATTCATTAGATAGAAAACTTTACTAGTCTAACCGGAATTTTAGTAGTGGGGGCTGTCAACCTCCCGTTAGCTCTAGCACGAATTTAGCTTAGAGAACCACGTAGCTGCATTTATTGTTCGCTTACCTGCTGCCTCTCTCAACTTCCTGTGTCCTCTGGACTGTTCTGGATTCCCTCCTGTACTCCTTCAAGGTAATGCTCATTCAAGTTAACTCTCTCTGTTTCTTGTATATCTTTCTCGGAGCCGTGGACCTGCTGTTAGCGGCTAGCTCCGTGTTAGCTTCCACCGGCTCGATGATGTTTACTTACTCCACTTCGGAGTTGTTTGAACTTAACAACTGCTCCATTCCTCCTTCCGTTTCCACCATCAAACAACTGGGACTTCTGCGTAGACCTGGTTACATCCATAGAAGCTCTCGAAAGAAAACAGTTTATTTTAGGCAAACGAGCTCTGACGCAATTACTACTGTCTGGTCTGAGAGACGTGTCGCACGTGTCGCACCTCGATGTCATCATCAGAACTCTGCGTCTGTAGTCCCTTGTAGTCCACAACGCACAAAGTGGCAAGGAAAACGTGGAGTGGACTTCAGTCTGCTTAAACCGGTTCAAAAAGCTCCTATTCAAACTGGTATTAAATTAGAACTTTTCAATGTGCAGTCACTATCCAACAAATCATGTTTAATTCATGATCACATTCTGGAGAAGAACTTGGACCTCATGTGTCTTACAGAAATTTGGCATCAACCGGATGTGTTCAGTTCTCTGAATGAAGCGTGTCCCTCTGGATACAGTTATCTACAGAGAGCCCGCAGCACTGGCCGTGGTGGTGGTCTGGCGGTAATTTATCGTAGTAATTTAAAATTGTCACATCTGGTTTCTTAGGACTTTTCTTCTTTTGAATGTCTGGCCTTCAGCTTCAAAGCCCCACTCCTGATGAACGTTATATTGATTTATAGGCCTACAAAACTGCATGTTTTATTTAACTCAGAGATGCATGACCTCCTCACTTTTTTCTGCACCTCCCTGTGAAGACCATTTTTCTTGGCGACTTAAATATCCACATGGACAATTCCTCTTCCCCTCTGGCAACAGATTTTAAGTCTCTTTTGGACTCTCTTAATCTCACTCAACACATTGACGCCCCTACGCACAGCAGGGGGCATACTCTGGATTTGGTGATTACAGACACTGTACTCATCAATAACTTGTCTGTATATGACCTGGGTGTCTCAGACCACAGGGTCATCTCCCTGGAAGTGCCTTCATCTTCGCCTGCTTCAAACCCAAAACGACCTATCCAGTTCCGTGACTTTAAAAACATTTCCCCTGATGTTCTGTCTGCTGATCTTCACGCCCTGACCACTGTCAATCATTCATCTGCAAATGACTCTGTGGATTACTACAACCAATCTCTCCAGGAGCTCCTGGACCTGCATGCTCCCTTGAAGACAAGACTGGTGTCTTTCTCCCGTTCAGCCCCCTGGTACACTGGTGAGCTGCGCAAGATGAAGGCAACTGGCCGTGCTATTGAGAGACGTGTAAAATCATCTGGTCTCTCTGTACATAAGCAGGCATATAAAGAACATCAGAAAGCGTACGCCTATTCTCTTAAAGAAGCACACTCCAAATATTATTCTAACATCATCAACACCTGCCCTGGAAACTCTAAACAGCTCTTCTCCACAATAACTCATCTGCTTAATCCCATTAAACAAACTCCTGAGGACTCTGCTCAAAAATGCGACCTGTTCCTTTCGTCATTTAAAAACAAAGTTGACACTATCAGATCTCAGCTCCACAACCTCCCTGTTCTTAGTGTGCCATCTACCCGTCTGCATTCTGGGACCCTAAACAGCTTTGATGAAGTTGTTCAGAGTGAGGTGGAGGCCATCATCAAGAAAATGAAGCCTTCATCCTGCACCCTGGATCCCTTCCCCTCGTCTATCATAAAATCCAATCACTCTGCAATAAGCCCACTAATCACTCAAATAATAAATCAGTCTCTACAATCTGGTCATGTTCCACTGCCTCTAAAAACTGCCATCATTAGGCCTCTTCTGAAAAAATCTAATTTGGATCCCGACATTTTTTCTAATTACCAGCCCAATTTCACACCTCCCTTTTCTGTCTAAAGTGCTGGAGAAAGCTGTTGCTGCTCAGCTGCAGGACCACCTACAGCAACACTCCCTGTATGAGAAGTTTCAGTCTGGATTCAGAGCAGCTCACAGTACTGAGACTGCATTGCTGAGAGTTACCAATGATGTCCTCATGGCTGCCGACGCTGGTTCTCCTTCCATCCTTGTCCTCCTTGACCTCACTGCAGCCTTCGACACTGTGGACCATAGTATCCTCCTCCACCGTCTTCATGTGGAGGTCGGTCTCTGTGACACTGTCCTGGACTGGTTCAGATCTTTCCTCTCCAATAGGCTGGAATGTGTTAGTCTTGGCAACGCCACGTCCCAGACAGTCTGTGTCTCCTGTGGTGTCCCTCAGGGGTCAGTTCTGGGGCCCCTGCTGTTTTCCCTTTACATGCTGCCTTTAGGTCAAATTATTAATCAGTTCAACATTTCTTTTCACTGTTATGCCGACGATACACAGCTTTACATCAGGACTGGAGCATCCTCATCTTCCCCATTGTCATCTCCATCTTCACTCACTGCCCTCTCTACCTGCCTGGAGGAAATAAGGGCATGGATGAATCAGAACTTTCTTCAATTAAACTGCTCCAAGACTGAGGCCATACTGATTGGCACCCCTCACCAGGTACAAACATCTACTATAACAACAATTTCCTTTTCTGGACAAGACATCCCCCTCTCCACCTCTGTTACAAATCTTGGAATAAAAATGGACTCTCATCTTACATTTGAAAATCACATTAAGCTTCTGTTTAAAACTTGCTTCTTCCATCTTCGAAACATCTCCAGACTTCGCCCATCCCTAACTTTTTCTGATGCTGAGAAGCTCGTCCATGCTTTTGTCTCCTCCAGGCTCGACTACTGCAACTCCCTGTTTATTGGAATCCCTGGCAAATACCTTCAGAAGCTTCAATATATTCAAAACAGTGCAGCAAGGATTTTGTTGAGAGTTCGTAAATTTGAACATATTACGCCCATTCTCCATAACCTTCATTGGCTTCCTGTCGCCTACAGAATTCAGTACAAAACTGCTCTCATTACACATCAATGCTTACACGGAACTTCACCAGATTATCTAAAGGACATTCTTGTTCCATACTCATCCACCCGGTCTCTGCGGTCACAGAACAGTAATCTCCTTCACATTCCGAGAACCAAATTAAGGACCATGGGAGACCGGGCTTTCAGTGTGGCTGCCCCCCACCTGTGGAACTCTCTTCCTGACTGCCTGAGAGCCCCACAGTCACTGGTTGACTTTAAGAGCGGCTTGAAGACCTTTCTTTTTAACCGAGCATACTCTGCCTCCTCATGATTCTATATTTGATCTTAGTTGATACTGTTATTGATTTTACTTGTTTTATTACTTGTTTTATTGACATTTAATTCTGTTGCACTTAGTAGCACTTTGAGATTTTCATTAATGAAAAGTGCATTATAAATTAAATTCATTATTATTATTATTATTATTATTATTAAAGCTCTTCTGGAGGTACAAGTTGAAAGTCTTTCTGACGGGTTCTTCTGCCAGATGTTCCTACCAAACCTTCACTACATGTTTGGGTCTACTGGGTCTGTCTGGAATCTTCTGCCACCATCTGACCCCACTCAGATGGTGATCAACTGATAGCTCAGCTCCTCTCTTCGCCCAAGTGTTCAAAACAAATGACCCCAAATCAGATGACACAACTACAAAGTCCCTCATCAATCTACAACCTAGGACGTCTTGGTGCCAAGTGCACTTATGGACACCCTTGTGTTCTAACATGGTGTTTATGATGGGCAAATTAAGACCAACACAGAAGTCCAACAACAGAGTACATCTCGGGTTCAGATCAGAGAGGCTATTCCTCCAATATGCTGGTGAAGATTCTCAGTCGTCCAGGACATGTTGAAATCAAAAAAGGCGTTCAATACAGTATTCAATATTCCTCCAATTCACACCCCTCCAGGTCACACTGTCAAGTCCCCCAGCAGAATAAAGGAGTCCCCAGCCGGTGCACCTTCAAGCACCCCTGCCAAGAACTCCAAGAAGGCCGGATACTCTGAACTGTCATTTGGCACGTAGGCACAAACAACAGGTAGAGCTAGTCCCTCCACCCAAAGGTGCAGTTAGCAATTATTTATGTATTTAATGAAAATATGCATCTTCCTACAGCTGTTGGTAAAGCAGAACAGTACAAGGCCAAAAGTTTTATAGTAACCATAAAGAAAATGGATACAATTAGATAATAAAGCAGCATCAATGTCATCTACATTTTGTTGAATTAGTTTTTTTTTATTAACCAAGGTGTGGCTGTGCCTTATGAAAGCATGAGGCTGCATCTCAATGAAAAGTTTGATTTTCAGTTGTGTTCATTTTGTAAATTATGGCCCTTCATGTCTGCACATACTAACTCAAAATCAAACATCATTTGCTGTGGAAGAATGAATCAAAGTAGTAAAACGTGACAAAGAGTTGTACCTAAAATCCCCAAATGCTTGAAGAAAGAGCTGTGAAGACGCAAGTACTGAAAGTCACCTCTTGTGTCACCAACTACTGGGGATTACATTAAATGTTAGAGGTTGTCCAGAATTTAAATTCATCTCACACATGGGGACCCAATTACCACTATAACCCTCCATGCATTTAAGTGTAAAATAACCACATTATTGAGAGAATGTTCACTTTCTTTGGTTGCACGATTTGCACACATGGCAGAAAAGTGGAAAAAGAACACATTATTCATCTCTTTAAGTATTCAGAAAATATTCATGAAGTCTGCAAAGTTCTCTTAAGTTTAATCGTTTCAAAAGGGATTTCAATACTTTGCATAGATATTATCAGTAAAAAAGGCAGAAAGTTTTTCAGAAAATTGATAAAAATTCAACCAGGTTTTTTACTGCTCTGCTCAGTGCTTACTTCACACAATTACCTGCAGAGCAGCACAAACCCTGAATGTAACTGGACAGATAATAAAGAGGCAGAGGCAGAGATTTAACAACATTTAATATTTCCGTTGTACAATTGATCGTGTACGAACATTTTCTTTAGAGTAGACATTGTCATGTATATGAAAATTCACACCCACACAATAACATCCAGAATCACCCATAATGGCCCATGAATGGTCTAACTTGATATGCAAATGGCCAGAAAACCACAAGTAAATGTGTACTATCTAAGAATTCCTAAGTCTAATATGAAAAACCAACCTAAAACATGTTAACGTTTGTTTCTTTAACAAAAAATAAAGAAATAAAAAATTTCATGCAAAAATATATGGAAATAATTTCGAAGCATGGCCTCATTAATGGTTTATCTATTACTACATGATCTAAAGCCGTTTCACTTGAATGATTTGAATCAAACATCCTATGCTCCAGCATCAACCTGTGGCATGGAGGCACAGAAGTCTGTTGGAGTCAGTCTCCCCACCATCATACACATTTAATTCTTCAGATGCAGAAAGAGAGCCACCTGCATCATGAAGGACCCCACTCACCCAGCACACACACTCTTTGCCCCACTCCCCTCAGGAAGGAGGTTAGTCAGAGTTTTTTTCATTACCAAATGTGGCATTTTATTTTGTTTATATTTTCTATTTTCAATTTTTTTTGTTTTGCAGAGGTCAGTCTGTTATGTTTGATTCAGCCCTCAGCTGTTTTGTTATGTTTGAGTTAGCCCTCAGCTTGTATTTAATTCAGCCCTGTCCTGTTTATGTTACATGTCATGTCATAGTTATTTGGCTTCAGTCTCAGTTTAGTTATGTTACATGTCATGTCTTAGTTATTTGTCCCGCCTCAGTCTCAGTTTAGTTGTGTTAATTTTGTCCTGGAACTTGTCCCACCTCAGTTTAGTGTTTATTCATGCAGTTTAGTTTATTCATGCATCAGCTTGTGTTCTGTTCAGCCCTGCTCCTAGTTTTGTCCTGCCCCAATTAGTCAATTGTTGTCACCTGTGTCTCATGCCCTGTCTGTGTATTTAAGTTCCTCTGTCAGTCCTGTCCTTTGTCAGGTCGTACTTCGTTTTGGGTTCCTTCCTAGTCCTGCTTTTAGTTC
>JBBPBX010009082.1:0-33203 GCA_038048925.1 Garcialebias charrua | reverse complement strand
TATATATATATATATATAATTTTTATGGGAGATGCGCCGTAACCACGAAACGTCGTAACTCGAGACTGTCGTAACCCGAGGACTACCTGTACTGTATTTATAAACCAATTTTTGGCTGAGATATTACCTTTTTCATTACCATATTTTCCGGTGTATAGGTCGCACCTTTTTATGGTTTTTCAAGGCCTGCGACCCTATACACCGGTGCGACCTATATATGGCTTGTTATCACTTTCGGCGAAACAATTTTTAAATCCAGCTCATTTCACAATTACGTTCATTTATTAAGGAAAAGTTCAGCTCAGACACACATTTGCTATAATTTTTATCAAACAAATAATTGTTTTTAAGTGTTAATCTTCTTAAAAGCCTTGCTGTGCGCTCCTGTGGCAGACATTTGCAGCAGAGCTAAACGTAGGTGCGACCTATACACCGGTGCGACCTATCTAGGGATTTTTCCAATCTATTGGTGATAATTGGACAATGCGACCTATACACCAGTGCGACCTATTCGCCAGAAAATACGGTAATTCTGACATTGACAATATTGAACATGACCATTTTCAGCCACTAGATGGCACTGAGTAGCATGGCATGCCTTTGTGTCATGTAATAGGTTAAAGTTGCTATTAATGACACATTTGGTTTGCCCTAGCCTGCCACTTTCGTCCAGGTCGCCTGGAGCAACGTCAAATCAGCTTTGTTTTGCTGCGTCGCCCCGGAGAAATAAAGCTCATTTGACCATAGAAGTGCATTTATTAAGTAAAGGTTAGACTGAGACACAGCTTTACTATAATATTGAGCAAACAAGTAATTGTTTTTAAGTGTTAATCTTGTTAAATTCTTGTTAAAGTCCTCCCGTGCATGCTCCCGGAGCTGCCGTTATGGAGCCAATCGATTTTTGGCACAACACCGGCCCACATTTCCAGGTTGTCAGCGGTGACATGTAATAGATGGGACATGTACAGCAAAGCGACAATTTATGATTTTTTTTCCACTTTACTAGACATATTTTGACTGCTGCAACTTATACGGCGGTGTTACGCGTACGGTGGAAAATACGGTATTTTACAGATTTATTTATTTTGTGTGCGTTCAGTCGAAGCAGATGCATTTACTAAGATATATTTATTTTACAAGGGGTTCTATATGTTCAAATGTGTAGCTGTGTGAAGTTGACACCCCATCCACGTCAAAAATTAAAGCAATTAGTCTGAATGGTTAGTGCTCCGTTAGTGCTGGTTTGTGCCGTTAAAATTTTCGTTTGTGCTGCTTTGGTTTCAGAGATATTAAATATTATTTTTTAGGTCATCTGTTCCCCCTGTGTCGGGAGCGCGCACTGCAACCCGAGAGGCGGATCCGAAATACTAGCCCACTCCGGTGCGTTTTGGAGGAGTATGGGGGGATGGTGACGTCATCGGTCAAATATTTAATTATTAATATCTCATAAACTAAAGCAGCACAAACGCTAGTTTCAACGGCACAAACCAGCACTAACGAAGCACTAACAAACTAGACCACTCCGGTGCGTTTCGGAGGTATATGGGGGGATGGTGACCTTTAGATGACCTAAAAAATAATATTTAATATCTCCGAAACCAAAGCAGCACAAACGAAAATTTTAACGGCACAAACCAGCACTAACGGAGCACTAACCATTCAGACTAATTATTGCTTTAATTTTTGACGTGGGTGGGGTGTCAACTTCACACAGCTCAAATGTGTGTGTATGCATATATATGTACTGTATGTATAGATACACAGATTTACATTAATGTTAATGCTTATACGCCCTCAATGGTTTTGACATGTCTGGAATGAATCAATAAATAAAGACCTGAGCAGCTGCTACTTTTTTTTGCCACACAAATGATCTTTGATGCTAATTTTCTTTCTAGCATTTACATGATTTTTATTATTGCGTTAAAAATATCATGTATTGTTACCATTATCATTTTTAATAAAATGAAAAAGTAGTTCATTACTAACAGTAAATGTTTATCCTAATTTTAAACTACGTATGTTTAAAATAAAAAAAAACAATATTACGCTTCGGACAGCAAATTGTGCAGAAGAATGTATAAAAGTGTGAAAACTTAAGTAAAAACAGCATGCTGCTAAATAAATTACATTTAAACAAAAAAAAGAAAATTAAACTGGATTATATATTATAATATAAAAACATAAATAAATAAAAAAACATTTTGCAGAAGTTGATGCAGCACATGCTGAAAGGCCAACGGGTGGATGGCAGATCGTGCTGCACAGATTTCTTTATTAGTTCAGATCCAGATATGAAGAACTGGGTTACAGAACTGCAGAACCAGAAACCTGAAGACAAATTTTAAACACTAAAATCACAATACAGTCAGAAAAACAAGGACTAAACCATGTGTGTGTGTGTGTGTGTGTGTGTGTGTGTGTGTGTGTGTGTGTGTGTGTGTGTGTGTGTGTGTGTGTGTGTCGGGGTGTGTGTGTGTTCTGAATTGCCTGCTGGGGATGCACAGCTGACTGAAGGGTTTAACAGTTCTCGTCTTCTCTGCTGCTTTTGCAAAACATGTAAGGGCTGCACACCTTCACACACGTGTGTGTGTGCGTGCTCACTCACAGCCCACCTCCCCAAACACACACGCAAACACACACCACATGACAACCTCTTCTTCTTGGGCACATTTCAAATACAAGGCTCTGAAAGAACACACACACACACTGAGATAAAACATTTACAGATCACATGTGCACACGAACACATTAACACACACGGCAGCACACACATCACATGCAGCAGACACACACCGCACAGACTTCCAGTCCCCCACCCACCCCCACCGCCCGACTGAATAGTCTGTTCTGACAATCCACAGGACAGCCGGAGCATTGACGTCAGAGGCAGGCCCATGAAAATACAGGGTCCCTGGGGGGTTGGGGGAGTTATGCACATCTTCACAGCTTGGCTTGCAACTAGTTCAACAACCAAAGAGCGTATGACTGCCTCCGTTTACTCTTATACACATAATGTGAATGGGAAAGAAAAGAAAAAGGGTCCACATTTACACAAAGCATGCCGTGCACAAATCTGTATGCAGCTGCAATGCGGCTCATCCCAGATGTGACGTCAATGGACGTCACTGCACCGTGATCCATTAGAACAAATGTGAGTAAGGTGCATAATTTAGGTTAATGGAAATACAAATCACAGCACACCATTACCTGCCCTCTGCCGTCTTAATCAGTGGCGGTTTGAGAAGGCGCTGTCAGGCTGTAGTATATTAGACGTACCCAGAGGAAAGGTCTGTTTCTCCCTCAGACGTCTTCAGTCCCGGGAGAAAAGACGTCATCTTTGTTTATCGCTTAATAGTATGAAACTTGCTCTGCTTCTTTTTTTTTCTTTTCTTCTTCCTCTCCTTCTTCTGAGACATCATTAGGACACGGTGTCCGCTAATCTCTTTGTTTTTCTCATTCTCCTCCTCTCGAATATCTGTTGCTGTGTTGGAGAAGAACAGATTATTTTGTACTCGTTCTGATATTTATAAAAGGTATGAAGCTCTTTAGATTAATTCAAGCAATGCTACTAACTCAGATGGATTATTATTATTTTTGTTATTTTTGCCAATGTTTTGCTAGTTTTTGATACTTTGTTTAAAAAAAATCTTTATTTCTCTCTTATGTTTTTTTTTTTGTCTATTGTTTAAGGAAATTCTACCATTGCTGTTCATCATTCTTTAGGCAGGTCGCTTTTGTAAATGAGTCCACGAGGCTCAATGAGATTTACCTGACTAAACAAAGGTTGAATGAATGAAATTTTTAAATACAGAGATTTTATCGTTTTAAAGCCACACTTCCACCAAAAGTATGGGTAAAATGCTGGGAGTTGACTTTATGAATCAGAGTGTTTGTGCTTGCACAGCAGACATCGTGTTTTTGGTACAACTTTTATGAACTGTGTTCGGTTCTTGCAGTGGTCAGGCTATGAAGGATTAAGAACGACAAAAATATGCAAAGTTGTAATTAATGTCTTGGATGGAATTTTTACCGAATGGTCACAAAAAAAGGAAAATTATTATTTAATGTAATAAAATATGTCACATCACTGCTGCCACTCAAAACATGACAAAGATAATATATATTTTCTGCTCAATAAACTTGGTAAGAAATTGTCTTGTTTAACCTCTGAAGGTAAACAAGACTGTAGATAAGATGTGGATAAGCTTCTGGACTATAACTTTAAAGGTGCAGTCTGCAGTTTCTGTAAAGCGCAGCACTTAGAAAATTTTTCAACAGGCAAAGCATTCTGATCCCTCCCCCTCAGAGCCATATATGGCTCTGCTCCCCCTTGCTCTACTGACATTCAAATTCAAGCTCTGTTTTTATTGGCTGGTTAAAGGCGGGTCACTGTGGCTTTTTAGAAATGCTTTTAGTAACACCTGGAGAAGCAAGGGGACTATAGTTTTTTCAAAGATTACTTTGTCTAACATCAGTCTGTCAGGAGATAGTGACAAAGTGAAGAAATATGTTAAAAATATATTTTTTGAAAACTTAGACTGCACTACAGAAACTGCAGACTGCACCTTTAATAACCGACAGTAAAGGTGGCGTACCGCAGGGCTGTGACTGTTGGAGGCTTGTTAGCAACTCAGACTTGAGAGAAAACTTTTTCATTACACACAGACTGATATATTTCAAATGTTTAATTTTTTAATGTTGATGATTATAACTGACAACTATTGGAAATCCCAAATTCAGTATATCAGAAAATTAGAATATTACTTAAGACCAATAAAAAAAAGTTTTTTTGATAAGTTGGCCAACTGGAAAACATTATTGTCACCCTTCTAACACCTTATTTGATCAATTGAATTTGTTGAAGTTCCAGGACTTGGTGGATTATAATATTTTATTAGTTATGTATAGAGCTCATAAAAATCAACTGCCTGTAAATATCCAAATGCATTTTGTTAAACGGCGAAGCTGTTATAATCTTAAGGGAATAGAAGTATTTATTAAACCACAATATAGAACCAGTTTAAAGGGTCGGTCAACCTCAATTCAAGGAATTGGCTTATGGAATGTCTTGGAGACTGAAGTAAAAAATGCCGCAACAATGATTACATTTAAGAAAATGGTTTAAAAAAAATGGACTATTACAAATATATAAATGAAATACTGTTGTGTATGTTGCTTTGTAGTTCGATATTTTTTGGTGAATTATTTCTTGTTTTTTTTTATTCATTAAAGTTGATTGTTGTTTGATTTGATGGATTGTAAGAGGGGGCAGTTAAAATAAGATTGTTTTCTTCTTACTGCCACCCTTCATTTTATTTATGTGTTGTATATTTATTTGTTGTATAATGTTGTATTATTTTGTTTTTTTATTATAAAATGAATGAATAAACTAAACTAAACTGAAAAGTATGAATATGAAAAGTATGAATATGAAAAGTATGAACATGAAAAGTATGAATATGAAAAGTATGAACATGAAAAGTATGAACATGTACAGCATCAATATTTAGTTGTTGCTCCTTTTGCCTGGATTACTGCAGCAATGCAGCGTGGCATGGACTTGATCAGTCTGTGGCACTGCTCAGGTTTTATGAGAGCCCAGGTTGCTCTGATAGTGGCCTTCAGCTCCTCTGAATTGTTGGGTCTGGTGTATCACATCTTCCTCTTCACAATACTCCATAGATTTTCTATGGGGTTAAGGTCAGGCGAGTTTGCTGTCTAATTAAAAACAGGCATACCATGGTCCTTAAACCAGGTATTGGTAGTTTTGTCACTGTGTGCAGGAGCCAAGTCCTGTTGGAAAAAGGCATCTGCATCTCCTTAAAGTTGATCAGCAGCAGGAAGCATGAAGTGCTCTAAAACCCTGGTAGACGGCTGTGTTGACCTTGGACCTCAGAAAACACATGGACCAACAGCAGCAGATGACATTGTACCTCAAACCATCATTGACTGTGGAAACTTGACATTGGACCAACATGGATTCTGTGCCTCTCCTCTCTTCCTCCACACTCTGGGACCTTGATTTCCAAAGGAAATGTAAACTTTACTTTCACCAGAGAACATAACTTTGGACCACTCAGCAGCAGTCCCAGGTGAGACGTTTCTGACGCTGTCTCTTGTTCAACAGTGGTTTGACACAAGGAATGCCACAGCTGAAACCCATGTCTTGCATACCTCTGTGGGTGGTGGTTCTTGAAGCACTGACTCCATTTGCAGTCCACCCTTTGTGAATCACCCCCATATTTTGGAATGGGTTTTGTTTCACCATCCTCTCCAGGGGGCAGTTATCTCTATTGCTTGTACAGTACACTTTTTTCTACCACACCTTTTCCTTCCCTTCACCTCTCTATTAATGTGCTTGGACACAGAGCTCTGTGAACAGCCAGCCTCTTTAGCAATGACATTTTGTGTCTTGCCCTCCTTGTGCAAGGTGTCAGTGGTCATCTTTTGGACAAGTGTCAAGTCAGCCGTATTCTCCATGATTGTGTAACCTACAGAACTAGACTAAGAGACAATTTAAAGGCCTTTGCAGGTGTTTTGAGTTAATTAGCTGATTAGAGTGTGGCACCAGGTGTCTTCAATATTGAACATTTTCCCAATATTCTAATTTTCTGAGAAACTGAATTTGGGGATTTCATTAGCTGTCAAGTTATAATCATCAACATTAAAATAAATAAACATTAGAAATATATCAGTCTGTGAGTAATGAATGAATATAATATACAAGTTTTACTTTTTGAATGGAATTACTGAAATAAATCAACTTTTTCATGATATTCTAATGGTATGACCAGCACTTGTAAAATGTGCAACAAAAACACCAAGGTGCTGAACAAACATTTTAAAAAAAATCTGTCCATTTGTAGTGAGCAAAGAGACACGACAGTCCTCCAGAGTGAAATGTTGAGTAAATAGTTGTTTCTGTGCAGAATAACAAAACATCTCGACATGTAGAAGAAAAGTTGCCAGGCTTGTGGCAGGGACTGATGTTCATCTGAGAGGGGGTTTAAATATACAGGTGGTCCCCGACTTACGACGTTCCGACTTTACGAACGCATCATATTAATAAAAACATGAAATAAATTTTTTTAATTTTTAAGCCGATTTACGAAGTTTGCGGCAGTTTCCGACGGTTTCCGACAGTTTTCGGCAGTCAGTTGTCGGCAGTGCCCACGAGTTTAGCCTTAGCCAGATAGCTCCAGCCTCGTAGCTCCAGCCTTGACAGCCGGCTTTGTCCGATCAGAGGTTCCTGCGCTCGGAAACATGATCTGGAGCTGAACGGTGGTTTTGTGGAGGAACGGATGGGCGAAGCAAAACGACACTGTTGACCGCGTGAAGAAGCAGACTGCGAGCTGGACCGGAGTAGCAACGAGCTAACATTCTAACAAGCCTTGCTGTAGGATGGGCGGGTGGATGCTAACGCCCCATTGGGGACACGGAGCCGACGGGCGGCGGAGAGGCCAGCTTCGGCCGGGAGCTCGCCTCGATGTCCGCCTGGCAGCCTAAGATGTTGTCTGGACACCGAGCTAACATGCTAAAATGCGGACAAACAGCTGTGGCAGCCTTGGAGGGGCTAACGCTAACGGGCACTTCTAATGGCGGGGCTAACATGCTAACGCGGAGCTGCTTGTTTTGGATGGACGCCGCGGAGAAACGGCTCTCAGTAAGTTATTAACTCTTTTTCTGGCTCCAAATGTATGGAGTTAACAAGCTAACAGTCCTTCCTGTAAACAGTTTGGACCGCGTGAAGCAGCACGAAGTTGCAGAGCTCAGACGTGCAACGAGCTAACATGCTAAAAGACGGAGACAGGCTTGACCAGCTCAAAGTAAGAAATTAACTTTTTATTTTTTTAGCCCTGGACTGTAAGTGTTTTGTGATAATTATGTAGGGTACTGTGTTAGGATAGGCGAAGTGCTTGGTAACTTGGTAACTTGGTAACTGTTCATTACTGTACATGTATCAGTGGCGGCTTGTGTGGTTCCGACTTACGTCATTTTCGAGTTACGAACGGACCGTAGGAACGGAACTCGTTCGTAAGTCTGGGACAACCTGTATTCAGTTTCACAGTATATATAACAAACAGCCACCATCACGTTCCTCTTGCTGCTCCAACAGCTCTTGTAGCCGACGTTTTGGGATCAAATCCTTTCTATCTGCAATCTTTATGTTGCTTAGCACTGCCACACAAACAGATAGTTTTGATGGAGCATCGTGTCTAAAAACGTACAAAGTGAAGAGTTTAGGAATAAAATAAATGCACAGGTCTGTGGTCAGAGCTCATCTGCAGAGACACCACCCATAATGACAACCTTTACTTCAGGTAGACACAAACTGAGCTTCACACACAGATCAGAGACTACAATAGTGCAACTTGTCACAAAATATGGTGAGCAGAATTTCTACATGTTGGACACTACGGACGGCCTTAAAACAAAGTCCATGTTGACATGTTTTCTGAATCACTGCGCGAGAAACTGAAAAAATCCAACACTTTAGCAAAAATTCAAAGTTTTTTTTCCCACCTCAGACAATGATCGCACAGAAGGTGTGAACCAAACAAATTCATCCTAATTTTACCAACACTGCATGTCACTGTGACCATTTTTGTAGGTTATGTAACATTTAAACACTCAAATGTTGCAAAGCACCAATGAACTTCGAAAGTGTAAGAATTATATTTGTGATTGATTACAATTAATGTGTGACACATCAGTTTTATGAACGTATTTTTAGTTCATGCAGGGAAATGCTGTGAAGCAAGAGTTCACAACACTTCTGGCGTGTCACTGCAAAGTAAAAACTAGAGAATCTAAAGTGAAAGAGAGAAATTGCATTTCCTGCAAAAATGCAGTGTGAATGCTTATTGTTGAAGAACTTGCTGAAAACATGCTGAAATTACCGGTAGCTGAAATGGAAAAACAAGTCTAAGCAGAAGGCAGAAAGAACACATATTTGCTGAATTAAGTTTAAAGGAGCAGAAAAAAAATGGATAAATAGTAGCTAAAATAGCATAAAAAGCTGAAACTGTCAACAAAGAAAAAAACTGAAATGAGTATAACAAACTGAAATGATCAGAAATACTTTAATTAGGCTGAAAGCAGCAGAGATTACCATGGAAAACTTGAATTGATCTGAAAACAGCTGAAGTTAGCTACAAAAATGCTAAATAAAAGGTTGAGGTAGAACAAGAATTAGCTGAAGGAAGTGGAGAAAGCACAGTTTTGCCCAATTAGGCTGAAACAAGCAGAAATGAGCACAAACGTGTGGAAATCATTTTTAAAAAGCTGAAATTAGCAACAACAAAAAACTAAAAAAAAATTGCTGGTGAAGATTCTCAGTCGTCCAGGACATGATAAATCAAAAAGGCGTTCAATACAAGATCAACTGGACTTTATTTTTATTTGAACTAAAAAAAAAATTGTTGAAAAGTAGCTAAAAATGCCAAAAGAAGCTAATTACCCAAAAGGAAGTGATAATTCTCTTTTGCTGATTAAGGATGAGTTTAAATGAGTGCGATAAACATGGAATTAGCTGAAAAAGCTAAAATTACCATCAAAACAGCTAAATAGTAGCTGAAATTGCAGAAGAAGCTGAAATGTATGAATATGCTTACAAAAGCATAACAAGCTGAAATTAGCAGAAAGAAGTTAGAGGAAGCACACATTTTTTTTGTTAGCAGAAATAATCTGAAAAGAGCACAAAACAGCTGGAAAACAAAAACAGCTGAAAGTAGCTGGAAAAAGCTTAAATTTGCACAAGGAAGCTGATAGAAGCTGAACTGGAACAAAAAGTGAAATGAGCAGAAAAATGTAAACAGGTCTAAAGATTTGGAGGGTGTAAAATGAGCTCAATTTATTTTCTATGAGGGGAAAAAATGGCAGAAAAGACTAAATTTGTCAAAAAGCTGAAGTTGGACCAATACCAAAAGTCATAGCAGGATTGTCCTGAAAGAGCTGAACCTTTTTATATGATTTGTTGAAATAGCACAAAAACTGTGGAACGAGAAAGATGCTGAAAAATGTACAGAAGAAAAATGGACTACAATCGTGTGAATGCTTCATAAACATTCACACAATAACAATCTAAACTCTTCACATCGTGTAGCGCTCTGGTGGCAAAACAAAAGTTTGTATATTTAAATAAATGTCAGAATATTTTAGCTTTATTCCGATTTACAGTAAAAGTCCAGTACCAGTTTTGTTTACAACCTAAAATCCATTCTTGATGTACAAGCCCAAAACCAGAAAAGTTGGCACGTTGTGCAAATCGCAAATAAAAACAGAATACAATGACTTGCAAATCTTTTTCAACCCATATTCAACTGAATAGAATGCAAAGACAATATATTTAATGTTCGAACGGAGAAACTTTATTTTGTTTTGCAAATAACCATTAACTTAGAATTCAATGGCAGCAACACATTGCAAAAAAGTTGGCACAGGGACATATTTACCACTGTGTTACATCGCCTTTCCTTTTAACAACACTCAGTAAACGTTTGGGAACTGAGGAGACCAATTTTTGAAGCTTTTCAGGTGGAATTCTTCCCCATTCTTGCTTGATGTACAGCTTAAGTTGTTCAACAGTCCGGGGTCTCCGTTGTCGTATTTTACGTTTCATAATGCGCCACACATTTTCAATGGGGGACAGGTCTGGACTGCAGGCAGGCCAGGGGAGGACCCGCACTCTTTTGCTACGAAGCCACGCTGTTGTAACACGTGCAGAATGTGGCTTGGCATTGTCTTGCTGAAATAAGCTGGGGCGTCCATGAAAAAGACGTCGCTTGGATGGCAGCATATGTTGCTCCAAAACCTGTATGTACCTTTCAGCATTAATGGTGCCTTCACAGATGTGTAAGTTACCCATGCCTTGGGCACTAATGCACCCCCATACCATCACAGATGCTGGCTTTTGAACTTTGCGCCTATAACAGTCCTGATGGTTCTTTTCCTCTTTGGTCCGTAAGACACGACGTCCACAGTTTCCAAAGACAATTTGAAATGTGGACTCATCAGACCACAGAACACTTTTCCACTTTGCATCAGTCCATCTCAGATGAGCTCGGGCCCAGCAAAGCCGGCGGCGTTTCTGGATCTTGTTGATGAATGGCTTTTGCTTTGCATAGTAGAGCTTTAACTTGCACTTACAGATGTAGCGACGAACTGTAGTTACTGACAGTGGTTTTCTGAAGTATTCCTGAGCCCATGTGGTGATATCTTTTACACACTGATGTCGGTTTTTGATGCAGTACCGCCTGAGGGATCGAAGGTCACGGGCATTCAATGTTGGTTTTCGGCCTTGCCCCTTACGTGTAGTGATTTCTCCAGATTCTCTGAACCTTTTGATGATATTACGGACCGTAGATGGTGAAATTCCTAAATTCCTTGCAATAGCTCGTTGAGAAAAGTTGTTCTTGAACTGTTCGACAATTTGCCCACGCATTTGTTCACAGAGTGGTGACCCTCGCCCCATCCTTCTATGTGGATGACTGAGCATGTCAAGGAAGCTGCTTTTATACCCAATCATGGCACCCACCTGTTCCCAATTTGCATGTTCACCTGTGGGATATTCCAAATAAGTGTTTGATGAGCATTCCTCAAATTTCTCTGTCTTCTTTGTCACTTGTGCCAGCTTTTTTGAAACATGTTGCAGGCATCAAATTCCAAATGAGCTAATAATTGCAAAAAATAACAAAGTTTACCAGTTCGAACGTTAAGTATGTGGTCTTTGCAGTGTGTTCAATTGAATATAGGTTGAAAAAGATTTGCAAGTCATTGTATTCTGTTTTTATTTGCGATTTCCACAACGTGCCAACTTTTCTGGTTTTGGGCTTGTAGTTAGTAATTTTATTTTATTTCAACGCCCCTACAACTGCGGCCTCATGGGTTGTTTTGATCCTAGGAGGGTTGATTTCAAAGGTCAATCCAAGAAATGATAGTTGAATTTTTTTCTGTTGGTTTTGTCATTTTAAATTGAATAAAATGATTCAGCAAACATATAAAACTTAGCAGTTTCAGCTAAACACACTATAGCTCAGTTCTCAGTTTGTCAATTTAAAGCCTCCTCACTTCATATACATTTGTAAATAAATAATAATGGTACGGTCCATCTTTGTCCTGAGTTTCATTGATTGATTGAGCAGAAAGTTGACTGAAACGGTGCAAGCTGCTCGCAGTCCACAGACAAACTACTGTGATCACATAACAGCTTTAATACGAGCTCGCTTTCAATTCATCTCACCCGCTAAAAGGATCCATATGTGACGAGGAATAAACCAAATAAAATGTTAATAAAGTTTTAATCAGTGTGGATGGGTGAGAAGTACGTTTACATCAGAGAGGCCAAACAGATAAATGCTGCAGTGGAGGGAACCGCAGAAGACACATAAACAAATGAAAAAAACTGAAGAAAAAAAAAACGTGTGAGAAAAAAAAAAAACCACAAGTGATGAAAGAAGTGATGGGTGGTATTGGTGGTGGTGGGTACTTGCGTCAGAGGCGGAGCCAATGAAGTCAGAGATGGGGCAGACTCGAGCAGGAGACGCTGTTACTGCCACTCAACGGCACCAACTCGGGCCCCATGTCCTCTACACCACAGAGCTGGGGCAAATTATGCCTGAGCGCCTGTCACACACACCCCTACACACATTTGTTCTCAGAAAAATGTAAATTATATGCGTCACACTCATAGCCTAAAATAAGCTCAACAGTATGAGGTTCCATTAGTGCCAAACTTATGTTTATGTGTCTATGTAAAGTGTGTACGCAGTGTGCTAGGTTTATGCAAGGTGATATTTTAAGTGATATGTAATGTGATATGTTAGGTTAATTTGTTGTGACTTGTTAGGTGCATATGTTACTACACGATCATTGTTCCACACTTAATCTATTCTATTGATGTTTGGGGGAAAGCGTGTAAAACAATCACAAAGCCTATTTTTGTATTACAGAAAAGAGCTGTAAGAATTATCACTAGAAAACATTACCGTCATCCATCAAGTACATTATTTTATCAACTGAAGTTATTGAAGTTCCATGATTTGGTAGACTATAATATTTTATCAGTTATGTATAGGGCTCAAAATAATGCATTACCTTTAAATATCCAAATGCATTTTGTTAAAAGACAAAGTTGTTATAATCTTAAGGGGACAGAGATGTTTGTAAAACCACAATTCAGAACTAGTTTGAAGGGACGTTCTACCTCAATCCAGGGAATTAGATTATGGAATGGCTTGGAGAATGTAGTTAAAAATGCCAAGTCAATGTTTACATTTAAGAAAATGATCAAAACAAATGTGTTAAAAAAATATATGAAATAGCGTAATGTGTATTGTATTAGTTAGAAAATTAGAAAGAGTTAGTCATTTTGTACTGTTGGTTGAAGATTATTATTGTTTAATCTGATTGTTGGAAAAAAGGGGCAGATATAATAAGATTTATTCTTCTTTCTGCTACCTTTCATTTTTTTACATTTTGTAAATTATCATTTATGGGATCGTCTTGTATTGTTTCTTTTGTAAAAAATGAACAAATTTAATAAACATAAACCTAAACATATGTTAAGTGATATGCTAAGTAATATGTTAAGTGATGTAAAGCACATATGTAAAGTAACATATCATCTTACATATCACTTATATCAAATAACATATCACTTAATATATCACTTAACATATCACTTAACATATGCACTTAACATATGCACTTAGCATATGTACTTAACATATGCACTTACTTAACATATCACTTAACATATCATATCACTTAACATATCACTTAATATAATAATGAAAATAATAATAATAATAATAATAATTTTATTTAAAAGCGCCTTTCAGGACACCCAAGGACACTTAACAAACCAATACAGTGTAATACAGATCAAACATTATCAGCGACAAATTGAAATATAAAATACATAAAGATTATAAAATGCAAAATAATAAAAATACATTTAGTAAAGTTAATGATAAGCTAGTCTAAAGAGATGTGTTTTCAGGGCAGTCTTGAACAGAGAAAGGGAGGTGGTGTTTCGAAGGTCTGGCGGTAGAGCGTTCCAGAGGTGAGGGGCAGAGCAGGTGAAGGCCCTGCTCCCCATGGTGGAGAGGCGGGCAGAGGGTACATGGAGTTGTAGTGAAGAGGAGGATCTGAGAGAGCGTGATGGGATGGAGATTTGTAGGAGGTCAGATAGATAAGGAGGGGCAAGGTTGTGGATAGCTTTGAACGTGAGGAGTAGAATTTTGAAGATGATGCGTGATTTAACCGGGAGCCAGTGGAGCTGCTGCAGGACAGGAGTGATGTGGTTATAGTAGGAGGTTTGAGTGATGACACGGGCAGCTGAGTTCTGGACCATCTGTAACTTGTGGAGAGATTTGTTGGGGAGGCCGTAGAGAAGGGAGTTGCAGTAGTCAATACGGGAAGTCACAAGACTGTGCACCAGGATGGCTGTGGAGCGGGGTGTGAGAGAAGGACGGAGACGGTTAATATTACGGAGGTGGAAATAGGCAGACCGAGTAATATTGTTGATGTGTGAAGTGAAGGAGAGAGTGGTGTCGAGGATGACACCGAGGCTCTTGACCTGAGGGGAGGGGGATAGCAGAGAGTTGTTAAGGGGGACGAGAAGATGTTCTGATTTTGAAATAGAGTTTTTGGTACCAACAAGAATGATTTCTGTTTTGTTGCTGTTTAGTTGAAGGAAATTGTTAGAAAACCAGTGATTTAGCTCATTGAGACAGTCGGTGAGGATGGAGGGTGGGTGGGTGGAGTTAGGTTTTGATGACAAGTAGAGCTGTGTGTCATCAGCATAACAGTGGAAATGGACGCCGTATTTGCGGAAGATGTGACCTAGAGGAAGGAGGTAAATGATGAAGAGGAGGGGTCCGAGGACAGAGCCTTGGGGGACACCCGTGGAGACAGGGGAAGACTGGGAACGGAAGGATTTAAGCTGAATGAATTGAGTGCGGTCAGAGAGATAGGAGTTGAACCAGTCTAACGGGGTACCTGAGATGCCAATGGAGGTTAGTCTGTTGAGGAGGATAGAATGACAGATGGTGTCGAAGGCAGAACTTAGATCAAGAAGAATGAGGATGGACAGAAGACCAGAGTCAGCAGCAAGAAGAAGGTCGTTAGTAATTTTTACTAGGGCTGTTTCGGTGCTATGGTGGGGGCGAAATCCAGATTGAAACTCTTCATAAATGTTGTTGTTGGACAGGTGTGAGTGAAGTTGACTAGCAACAGTTTTTTCAAGAATCTTGGAGATGAAGGGCAGATTGGAGATCGGACGAAGATTACTGAAGTTGGTGAAGTCAAGACCTGGTTTCTTGATGATGGGGGTGATGGCAGCAGATTTGAAGGCTGTGGGAACAATGCCAGAGGTTAGGGAGGAGTGGATGATATTAGTGATGATATAATATATCACTTAGCATATGCACTTAACATATCACTTAACATATCACTTAACATATCACTTAACATATGCACTTAGCATATGCACTTAGCATATGCACTTAGCATATGCACTTAACATATGCACTTAACATATCACTTAACATATGCATTAACATATCACTTAACATATCACTTAACATATGCACTTAACATATTACTTAACATATGCACTTAACATATGCAATTAACATATCACTTAACATATGCAATTAACATATCACTTAACACATCACTTAACATATCACTTAACATATTACTTAACATATCACCTAACATATGCACTTAGCATATGCACTTAACATATCACTTAACATATACACTTAACGTATCACTTAACATATCATCAAACAGGCCCCCTCCCTCTCGGTTTTCAAATCCCGGTTAAAAACTCACTACTACTCCATTGCTTTCAATGCCAGCTGATTTGTATTGGATCGTTTGATTTATGATCTGCAATGTTTTTATGTTTTTCGTGTTGTACTTCATTGTCTGTGTTGCCTGTTGCGTGTTTGTTTGTCCAGCACTTTGGTGTGGACTTGTTCCTGTTTAAAGTGCTTTATAAATAAAATGGTATGGTATGGTAATAATAATAATAATAATTAATTCAATTTATAACGCACTTTTCATTACTGAAAATCTCAAAGTGCTACACATATATTGAATGCTACACACATTCATAAACCGGTGGCGGCAGACTACCATGCAAGGTGCTTTGGTATGGTATATGCACCTAAAATTACACACTTTACATAGACAGATAAACATATTTTTTGGCACTAATGGAACCTCATACAACTCAAGATTTTAAAATCTCAATAAAAGATTAGATTTTCCATGCATGAAGAAATGCATATAAAAAACTTTACACTTTTAGTTTTCTTTAAAGTCTTTACACCAATCTTCGCCATATGTGAAACATCAACGCATGCAGGACCAAGATAATGTTTATTTTTACAAGTAGGGTAAATGTAGCAGCAACCAAAGGGCTGTTTGTGTTCTTGTACACCATGTTGCTTTGGATTATATGCTATGTCTAAAGATTATATTAAAAGTATGTTTCATTTAGCAAGCAGGTATTCCTTAAAAAAAATCATCATGGCTGACTTTTGCAACAAAGACAGAAGAAAGTATTTTTTTCAGAGACAAAGCTTTTTTTCCCCTCTCTCTCTCTCATATTTTGTGCCCCCCACCCCACACACACATGCACATGTAAAATCTGGTTATTTAGATTAGCTGTTAGTGTTTCTGTTGGCACCACAGCTGACCTAGATTATAACATGCGTAATTCTAAAGGATGATTATGATGATGGTGAGCATGTGGTCAGAGCTCTGTGGGGGAGGGGAAGAAGAAAATAAAACAAAACCAACAGTGCTGCTTTGCTTTGCTGACGTCATGCGGCCGTGCACAAAGCTTCTCTGTGCAATCCTGTTAAAAACCGAAGGCAAAACAGGAAGTCAGACATGCTTTTTTAAAACGTGACTGTGCAGATAGAGCAAAATGTTGTTTTGTTTTTTTCTTTCTCAAACGATGAATTTCTGATTGAATTGAAACTCATGATTTTCATCTGTTAAATGCATCCTAAACCATATTTTATATTTTCTGCCTGTCTGTGCTGCAACAAAAGAGCATCGGCTGCACATATAGGTGATGACGCAAGCAGGAGCCAAGAGCCGCGACCTCATTGGCTCCTCATCAAACCGTTACTCCGCTGTTTACCCTCAAACACACACACACATGCACGCAACACACACACCGTACTTTATGCAGAGGACAAACCCTCCCGCGTTAATGTACCGATCGGTAGTCACCAAATAACATTATACAGTATATATATATACACACACAGTATATATACAGGTGGTCCCCGAGTTACGACGGAGTTCCGTTCCTACGCCCGTTCGTAACTCGAATTTCGACGTAAGTCGGAAAATACGTACAAACTAAAAATATATTTTTATTTTATTTATTTAAATAAATAAATAAATAAATGTACAGTACATAGTTTTTAAAGACGAGGGAGCAAGTTGAATCGTCTCCCTCCTACCTAGCAGGCTCCATTCACATAAAGGGAGCTAGCTGGCTAACTACAGTAGCTTGCTGTACGTGGCCTACCTCCGTGCGTCCGTCCATCCAATATTTGTTTACGACGTAAAACCGCCGCCAACCTCTGTCCAGAGCGTTTAATCTCCACCTGTATGTCCACTGCCACTGCTGTGAAGCTCCGTCCAGAGCGGGTCTTTCTGTTTTTCCGCTGTCAAGCTACTGCTTCTGCCGTCAAAACAGGAAGGAAGTCAGAACTCGGCTTTCAAAATAAAATTTTTCAAATTGTTTTTTTTTTATTTAAAAAAATTTTTAAAAAAATGATGAGATGCGTGACGTAACCCCGAAACGTCGTAAGATGAGGACTACCTGTACATATCTACATACGGTATATATATTATTATTAGTGTTTTTTTTTTTTTTTTGGCTTCTCCCTTCTTCAGGGTTCTCCTGATCGAACTAACTTGCACAAAGACTTGGCAAATATTTTCACACCGGATGCCCTTCCTGACGCTACCACAGCCCACTGTGTGGAGCAGAGAGCTATCTAGGGTGCCCGGGGGATCCGATGGTGGGGGTTGAGGGCCTTGCTAAAGAGCCCAGAGTGAGGCAAACGAGGGTGGAGGCTGGTGTGGGTGCTTCACATTTCCCACACATATATTTTTTTTATGTTGTTGGTTTGTGGAGTCTTTGACTTACAGCTCAGCTCCCGCTTCACCACAACAGACCGGCACAGGGTCTGCAATACTGCAGACGTTGCACCCATCCGTCTGTCAATCTCACGCTCCATTCTTCCCTCACTCATGAACAAAACCCTGAGATACCTGAACTCCTCCACTTGAGGCAGAACCTCACCCTCGACTCGAAGAGAGCAATCCACCCTTTTCCACCGAAGATCACAGCACGATGACGCCAACAGGACCACATCATCTGCAAATAGCAGAGAAAGAATCCTGAGGCCACCGAACCAGAATCCCTCCACCCCCTTTGGCTGCACCGAGAATTTCTGTCCATAAACGTTATGAACAGAATCAGTGACAACGGACAGCCCTGGCGGAGTCCAACTCCCACCCTGAAAGGGTCTGGCTTACTACCAGCAATGTGACTCAAACTCTCGCACCGCTTGTTTAAGGAACAAACAGCCCTTAACTACAGTCCCCCAATCCTCACGGAGCACCCCCAACAGTGTACCCCAAGGAACACGGTCGAATGCCTTCTCCAAGTCCACAAAACACATGTTGACTGGATGGGCAAACTCCCATGACCCCTCGAGGACCCTAGTGAGGGTAAAGAGCTGGTCTAGTGTTCCATGATCAGGATGGAACCCACATTGTTCCTTCTGGATCCGAGGTTCGACCAACGATCAGACTCGCTTCTCCAGTACCCCTGAATAGACCTTACCAGGGAGGCTGAGGAGAGTGATGCTCATACAATTGGAGCACACCCTCCTATAATAATAATATTCAACCAACCTTTATATATTTATACAGGCTAGTCTCATTGAGCAACAAGGACTCATTTACTAGAGCGACCTGTTCAGTACATAACATACAACGTACAGACAACAATAACAATACACAATGACAGCAATAAACTGCAGTTAGAATAAGAGTAGTGTATAAAACAATAAACCATGGTGTCATAAAACAGGGTGAAATACTAAAAACAAGAACAAATTTGCTTTGATGTTTCTATTGACATTATCAAATGTTTGAAACCCCTTAAAGAAATCAAGGTGGACAACTTCAGTTCCTGTTGCAAGGTGTTCCAGGTTCCAGGAGCTGAGTAGGAAAAGCCGCCTTGTTGCTAAGTTCAGTCAGCACTGAGGGAACGCTGCAGGTAATGATGTCCTGAGAGCGCATGCTGTAACTGCACTGTGGGGAGGAGATATAAGAAGGTAGCAGACCAAAGAGTGATTTATAGATGAAAATGAACCAGTGTGAGAGCCTACGTGTAGATAATGACGACCAACTGACCAAGGAGCACAGGGTGCAAAGATGGGTACAGTATAGAATCTTAGTGCAGCATGGTAGACAACATCCAACATCCAAAGTGATCAAAAAACACTGACTCATTCACAAACTAAACCAAAAGGCAGTTTGCTTTTTGTTTTGTTGGTTTGAGTCAATTTTAGACATAAATCCTTAAAGATCACCTAAAACAATTGAGAGGAATGAATTGGACCGTAGCTTCACAGCAGGTAATGTGAGCTGAATGACCCGCTTCATCAGACACCAAAGTATGAATCAGAGGCGGGAAATATGGCTGCTGACGTACAGGGCCGTTGATCTCTGCACAGCAGACACCAGGTCTGTCTGTAAACTGATAACACACACACACACACACACACAGGTTTGAATTTATATCCTTTTTAGGACCATGTACTGTATTGACTTCAATTCATCTCCAGTCATCTCTGTAGCCTTACCCTGACCCTCACCAGTACATACCTAACTTAAACTCAATTCACACCTCAGTCTTAAACTTAACCCAAAAATGGTGTTCCACCAGGACTGGTCTTTGGTCCCCAAAAGTCAAAGTCAAAGTCAACTTTATTGTCAAAACTGCAATATACAGGACATACACAGGATTGATACAAAAGGATTAATGGTCCTGACTATACAGTAGGTGCGTATATCAGAAAAGGTCCTCAAAAGGTAACGAAAACTAAGAAACAGTGCATTTGTGAACTACAGTCACTTAAAACACACGCACGCACGCGCACACACACACACACACACACACTCCTGCTGGCTTTTTTCTTTTACTCCTGCTTCTGTAACCTTTTATTTGACAGTCTCGAACCATCTGTATTACAGCGTTTATTGATCTGGGGTTCAAACGTGTTGAAGTGTGCGCATCGCTGCAGTGAGAGAAAACTGATGAATTTGTTACATCTCAATGATTTTACAGCAACTATACAACTTGGTTTTACTTTACTGTAATTTGTAAACTCATAAAATATAGAAAAATGTAAAACATTTTCCTTTTCCATTTAGTGTGTGTGTTTTTTTTTTTTTTTTACATTTTCTTTTAGTAACCAAGTCTAAGTTAAATTTATTGTTAAAATTATTCATTTGAAATTGATATTTTGTTTATCTGTTGCCCATCTCATGAAAATGTATCTTTATTCTTTATCCCCATCTAGTGGCAGTGGTGCATCTAAAAAAAAATAGAATATTGTGAAAAGGTGCAATTATTTTGTCAAAAATTTCAGAAAATGAAACTCATATATTGTATAGATTCATTACATAGAGTGAAAGCTTTCATTTCTTGTAACTTTGATGATTGTGGTGGGCAAAGGTACCAAAAACATGTTGTTTTTCATTGACGTATTTCACTCTTTGGGCAATTAATCTATATAATGCATGAGTTTCACCTTCTGAAATGATTGGGGGGAAAAAAGTGAACTTTTTTTGTTTATGATATTCTATTTTTTAATTTTATTTAGATGCACCTGGATTTAAAATCAAAAGTGGAAGCATCTACGGAGGCATAAATCAAAGAGCTAAAAAAAATCCTACAAAAAGAGTGAAACCATGAAAGAAAAAAAAGAATCCAGTTGTGCGTAATTCACATCAGGACCGGCCTTGTGCTACACAACTGTTTGCAGATGCAGCTCTCTCTCTCTCTCTCTGTGTGTGTGTGTGTAGGGGGTTTGAACACTAAGTGCTCTATGGCGTCACAGCAGTCATTATGGCTACTTCTGTGTGGACACAAAGCCAGGCTAAAAAGACACACAGATTGCCCGGCTGAAGACTTCTGCCCATTTATGATGCTGAGAAACATCCTCAGCTAAATCTAAAACGACAAACAAATCCACATGATGGACAAATTCTCTTCTAGCTTAAAACTCTGTAAAACTGTCCTGCAATGTCCATGATCACACTTTATAGAAACACAGCTGCTTCAACTCACAGACATGGATATTTTTTATAAACTCTTTTGGTATAAATCTGATTCAAGATGGCCACAACAACCTGCTTTAGCAAGCACAAAAAGTATAACACTTTTAATTTTGTAGATTTTGAGCTGCAAATTTGGGTGAAAGTAGCTAAGAGGCATCCCCAGCACATCCTCTGGGCTCTCAAGGCCTTTGTGTAAAACTTGGTGGGCCATATGCAGTCGTAGAGGACATGTCATTTATGAAGTATCGTCAATAGCGTTGGGCTGTCATCATTGTGGAGACGGTGTATAATAACCATTTATTAATTACTATAAAACAAGAAAACAGCTGGAAAAAATGTGTTTTATATGAAATCATATAAAAAGTGCTAAAAACTGCTGATTTGAACTATAGGATTGAACTTGTTTGTTTAGTTGAAACTTTTCCAACCAATTCTGATCCACAGCACTGATAATTATCATTTTAATCATAAATTATATACAAAAAGTTCTCAACGTTGATGAGAATGATTGTTAATTTGAAAGGTGTTGAGTAAAATAATTATCACTAATATATAAAAGTCAACAAATCAAAGTTTTTAACATGTCTGACGGACTAATTAATATATTTTAAAAAATCAACCCTAACCCTAGATGGAAAATAAGTTATATTTAAGACAATATGGAAGTCTTTTTTTAGGCTTTTTTTTTTTTTTGTAGCAACATGCTGGATAAAAATATGTCTTATCTTTATGCCTTAATAAAAATGTTTTGGATGTTTTCATTGAAGGTGTTTGATTTCATTCTTGTTTCATTGATAAAATGCTGGTTTTCATCAACTTGTTTAAAAGTTCTTTAAGAATATTGAGAGCCAGATGGAGACTGTCCAAGGGCCGTTACGTTGCCCGCATCTTGGTTTGATTTTGTGATGGGGCTTTGTGTTTAGGTTACGAATGATTCGTATTTAATCACTGTCAGATTTGCATGACTTAGTCTAACAAAATAAAATCTTAATACTCTGCTGGAGGTGGACTCGGCTGCAAAGAAAGTGCTAATACACTTGCATTTAACCATAATTAACATGCATTATAGGTTAATTACTCAGAAGTACAAAATTGACGTGATTAATGAAATACTAAGCCAAAATACAGAACAAGTTTGAAAGGACGGTGTGTATCAATACAAGGTGTTGACTTATGGAATAGTTTAGAAAATGAAATTAAAACTACTAACTCACATATAGTCTTTAAAAAAAGATTAAAGCTAATATGTTAATTAAATACTAAATATTCAAATTGTCAAATTGTACAAAAAATTTAAATGTGTATTCAAATCATGTAAATTGCTTAAATTTTGTATCATTGGTTGAGTTGCTTGGAAATTTGTATACTTGGTTGAGTTATTTTTTTTATCTCGCTTTTTAAAGTATTGTTATAGAAAAAAGGGGCAGGTAAAATAAGATTTTTTTCTTCTCCCTGTCTCCTTTCATTTCATGTTTTTTCTTTTTTCATTTTATTGATATAATGTAAAAATGTTTTCTCTTTATAAAATGTAAAATGAACAAATAAATAAATAAATAAAAATAGCAATCGTGTGAGCTGCCGTCAGATTTTGGGGGCGGGGCTAATTTTAGGATGACAATAACCGTGTTTCCATCTATTTTCATTTCGAATTTTGAGCTAATTTTTGAAATCTCGCAAAAATGTAAATACAAATTAATGCGTATCAGAAGTGTTTCCATTAACTGGCTTGAAGCGCATCATTACTTGGGCAGCACGGTGGCACAACTGGTAGAGCTGCTGCCTCTCAGCGAGAAGGTTGCCGGTTCAAATCCCGGTCCGGGGCCTTTCTGGGTGGAGTTTGCATGTTCTCCCCGTGCATGCGTGGGTTTCCTCCGGGTACTCCGGTTTCCTCCCACAGACCAAAAAACATGCTTGTTAGGCTGATTGGTGACTCTAAATTGACCCTAGGTGTGAGTGTGAGAGTGGATGGTTGTTTGGTGTGAGTGAGACAGGTCCCTCTTGTAAATGAGTCCCCGTGACTCAACGAGGCTAGCCTGTATAAATAAAGGTTGAATGAATTACGTCAGACGTCAGCGTCATTACGTCAGACGTCAGCGTTACGCATGTCTACAGTAAACAGGAAGTAGCGGTTGAAAACAGAACCCGACCACACATCTCTGCAAAATGGAGAGAATATTTCAGGTATGTGTTGCTATCGGGCAAGTTGTATTTATTCTGTCATGCCAACTAGTTTTAGCGATGTTACATGTTGTCCGGAGCGGAAACAGCTGATCAGTCACGTGACGTGAATGTTCGCTACGGCAGAACTGAGTCGGCAAATCTGTTTCCATCTGTCGTTTTGCGCATCAGCTCTGTTTCGAAACCCCCAAAAACCACCTCAAGCGAGCGTATCAACTTTTGAGCGAATTAGAGGAAGTTAACTCGAATTTTGCCGTTTCCATTCAGCTTTTCTGATGCGATACGTCAAAATGTGCATCTAGAAACCTTGATGGAAACACGGCTAGTGATCCACTCTGATTGTTGCCAGCTGCTTCACAGCTGTCAACTTATCATTTTGGTGATAATTAAACTTTATTTCTCCAAACAAAAGTTGATCAAAGAGCTATCTAAAACAGGTAAGATGTTCATTATTTATGTGTGCACACACCAAGGTCTGATCTTGGTACTGGCATTAAACTGTACCAGAGCAGCTGTTGACACTTGAGGGACATCACCCAGCTGTGGGTTGTGTCTGGGGGGCGGGGGTCTGGAGTGGGCACCAGGAGCAGCTCTAATGGGCACATCTAGACTGCACTAATAAAGAGACTGGACAAAAAGCGTGTTGTTACCCTACTATGAATCTGAATGTGCGTGCTCCTGCGTCTCCTCCCCTGGCTTCACAGAGAATATCTGAGCAAACAAAAAGGATCTACATGAGAAAACACGAGGCTGAGCCCCCCGCCAGACTCCCCTGAAGGGCTCGTTCAAAGCTTTTTTCCACGTCAGCACAGTTTCATGTGTTGGTTTCATAACAGGAGCTAATCATCTGGAACAAAATGTAATGTCTCTGCAGAACGGGCCTATTCAGGGCATTTAGGAGACGCATATTTTGGTTCATTCTCTTTTTCTTTTTTTTCACGTCGTAATTTAACGGTGCGCCTGAAACCTGCTTCAAAACAGTCAGGATGGCAAAATCCTGAGTGAGAGGGGTTCAGTAGCAGTGGTGGAATGTAACTAAGTACAAATACTTTGTTACTGTACATTTTTCATGTATCTGTACTTTACTTAAGTAGAATTAAATATGGGTACTTTTACTTTTACCCCACTACATTTTACATGAAGTATCTTCTACACTACAGTACATTTCTATAATGTGTTGAGTTACAAGTTACATTAACGTTGCAGCTTTTTGATTTGTCATTAGTTTGAAAGTAACTGATGTCGAGAGAGGAGTTGGTCCATTGAGTCACTGCAAAGTGGACAGGTAACATTAGACCTGCCTTCAAGAAGAGCTGGACCAATTATGTATATTCTAGTACATTGAGCTGGGAGCACCCACAGCACCACTAACACCCAAAATAGATTCCACCGCGAAGAGTCAGCCAGAAGATACACACCACCTGTGGCCTTATTGAAAGACTATTGAAATATTATTGAAAGACTATTGAAATATTATTGAAAGACTATTGAAATATTATTGAAAGACTATTGAAATATTATTGAAAGACTATTGAAATATTATTGAAAGACTATTGAAATATTATTGAAAGACTATTGAAATATTATTGAAAGACTATTGAAATATTATTGAAAGACTATTGAAATATTATTGAAAGACTATTGAAATATTATTGAAAGACTATTGAAATATTATTGAAAGACTATTGAAATATTATTGAAAGACTATTGAAATATTATTGAAAGACTATTGAAATATTATTGAAAGACTATTGAAATATTATTGAAAGACTATTGAAATATTATTGAAAGACTATTGAAATATTATTGAAAGACTATTGAAATATTATTGAAAGACTATTGAAATATTATTGAAAGACTATTGAAATATTATTGAAAGACTATTGAAATATTATTGAAAGACTATTGAAATATTATTGAAAGACTATTGAAATATTATTGAAAGACTATTGAAATATTATTGAAAGACTATTGAAAGACTGTTCAGTACAGCAGGACAGATTCTCTCTCCCAAAAGAGCCAGACTGGACTCAAAAAACTTTGAAAACCAACTTCTTCTGAACTTGAACAAGAAATTCTTGCTGCAATATTAAAATGTGTCAGTTCATGGGATGTTAGGAGACAAGAGATGGCTCGACACTCGGGTCTACGTTTCGAAAATGGTGTCAGGAAGTTAAAATATTGTTCACTATTGACCCATTACAAGGTTGACTAGACAGTATTTTAACTAGAGTTGATGACAAACTGGAGTTGAAATGATCAGTCTGTTCCTTTGTTAGGTCTAATGCTCATTTTTCTGTTAGACAACTTTTACTTAAATGTTTTTACTGCAGTTAAAATGACACATTGGTTTTATTTTGTGTTAAATCAAAACTTTCAAAGGTATAATCATTCCTCTTTCTTATTTTGCTTAATGACATTTAACTAGGCCATCACTGAAATTCTGACGCATATAATCACAAGTCCAAGTGTGAACTGTGTCACAGAATAAACACAATAAAAACATGTATTATCTGCAGCATTGTTCATTAAAATGACTCAACACTATTAATGTATTACATAAAATATACATACAATACGCACACTTGATATTGTAGACCATTACATTAGGTAATACATTCAGCAAGTACTTTTACTTTATTACTTTAAGTATTTTTAAAAGCAAGTACTAATATTTACTTTTACTTAAGTAAAAACATTAATATGGTTCTACTTTTACTAGAGTACATTTTTGTCTGTTTATTTGTACTTTTACTTAAGTACGGTGTTTGAGTACTTTCTCCACCACTGTTCAGTAGTACCGTATTTTCCGGTGTATAGGTCGCACCTTTTTATGGTTTTTTTCAAGGCCTGCGACCTATACACCGGTGCGACCTATATATGGCTTGTTATCACTTTCGGCTAAACAATTTTTAAATCCAGCTCATTTCACAATTACGTTCATTTATTAAGGAAAAGTTCAGCTCAGACACATATTTGCTATAATTTTTATCAAACAAATAATTGTTTTTAAGTGTTAATCTTCTTAAAAGCCTTGCTGTGCGCTCCTGTGGCAGACATTTGCAGCAGAGCTAAACGTAGGTGCGACCTAATGGTCTGTGGGCGGCCGTGGTGTAGTGGTAATGGCAGTCGTCTCCCGATCGGAAAGTTGGCGGTTCGACTCCCGGGACCCGCACCATGTGTCGTTGTGTCCTTGGGCAAGACACTTAACCCTGAGTTGCTCCCGGTAGGACTGGAAAGCACCTTGCATGGTAGTCTGCCGCCACCGGTTTATGAATGTGTGTAGCATTCAATATATGTGTAGCACTTTGAGATTTTCAGTAATGAAAAGTGCGTTATAAATTGAATTAATTGTTATTATTATTATCTAGGGGTTTTTCCAATCTATTGGTGATAATTGGACAATGCGACCTATACACCGGTGTGACCTATACACCAGAAAATACGGTAGACACAGCTGCCGGGAGCGGTTGAAGGAAACTGAGATCTTTACTGCGCAGGTCGAGGGGAACTTGGGCACAGGGCCCCATAAGATACACAACCAAAGACTGAGCTGCAAACAGTCCTCAGATGAATTTCTGCTTTTATTTATTCTTTTGTAGGTAAAACGTCTGTTCAAGGGGATGATTAAAACCTGAACAAGGAACTGAAGATGATTAGAAGCATCAAAGCTCACGCTCAATAATCCAGGTGACAAATCCAACACAGTTCAGTCAGGTCAGCTGGATGGTTTCTTTTTGTTGTTGTTGAGACGTTTCGTCCTTCATCCAAAGGACTTCCGCAATCCGAGGAGCCACAACAAACTCAGTCCCACAAGCAGCACACTCCTACAGTGAACTAAGCAGTTTGCTGGTGATAAGATGGTTTCTGGGGCCCGCCGTCTCCCCTGTCGACTCCTCTGAGGCAGCCGTAGCCAAAGTGGTTCAAAACATCAAAGTTCGTGATCAATAATCCAGGTAAAAAAAATCTAAAACAGTTCAGTCAGGTCATCTGGATGGTTGCTTTTTTTAATTGTTGAGACGTTTTGTCCTTTATTCGAAGGACTTCATTTGAGGACTGAGTTTGTTTGTGGCTCCTCAGATTGATTAAGTCCTTTGGATGAAGGACGAAATGTTAAAAAAAAAAAAAAAGAAACCATCCANAACGTTTAAAAAAAAGAAAAGAAACCATCCAGATGACCTGACTGAAGAATTTTGGGTTATTTCCTTGAATTATTGAGCATGAGCTTTGATGTTTTGGACACATTCGCTATGGCTGCCTCAGAGAAGTCAATGGGGGAGAGGGCAGGCCCCAGAAACCATCTTATCACCAGCAAACTGGTTGGTCCACTGTGGGAGTGTGCTGCTTGGAGGACTCCGTTTGTTTGTAGCTCTTTGGACTGATGAAGTCCTTTGGATGAAGGATGAAACGTCTCAACAAACACCCCCCTCCCATAAAAAAAGAAACCGTCCAGATGACCTGCTGAACTGTGTTGGATGATTAGAAGAACTTCTCTTAACGATGCATTTCAAATATTTCTTTAGATTTACTGTTTGTTCATTTTTTTACGAGATGCATACAACCCGGTGAGGATTGTGTTCCTTTGTGTTTCTCCCTCGCGTAATTAGCTCCACCTCCACCACCTGTTGTCTCTCCCAGCTGTTTGTGTTTATCCCCTTCCTTAACATCTGTATAAAAGTACACGTATTCATTTCTGCACGTCAATGTTTGCTTTTCTTATTAAATATATATTCAACGGTAAATCCTGTGCTCTTCGAGTCCTGTCTCTGCAGATGGGTGCTAGACACAGGAAATGTAACACACGTTCTACAACACACTCCTGAAAGAGCTGCAGATATGGTGCAGGAAAGAATCCATGCACAGCCTGGTGTTATTCACCCTGAGGTTTTAAAGTTCAAACATCCTTGTTTTTATTTATCTTGGCTGCAACCTGCTGCCGCCTGCTGGTTCAATGAAGAACTCACCTTTTTTATTTTATTCAGCTTCAATCAGGCTTGATTAGGCAGAGCTGTTGTTCACCTGCAGGTCCTGCCTATAAATCTGACATGCTGTGTTTTGTGCAGTGTGGAGACTCGTTGTACCAAGAGAGGCTTGTTGAACGAGTGGTGGCTTATTGAAGTCTGCTAAGGTGTGAAATTCAGCTGAGGTTCACTGGAACTGCTGAGGTGACACTGTCAGGTAACTGAACAATATTGAGAGATCTCCACCCTCTCAGATTGTTGTTGTTTTGCCCCTGTTGGAGTTGATAGGCCCTTAAGGCCTGGCACTGGTTAAATGACTACTGTAGTTGCTAAAATTGAGAGCTGTGAGTATTGAAGCACTTTGAGTGTTTTATGTGGGACTCTAGCTTAACAGGTGTGCAGTTTTGGACCGCAGTACTCTGAATGACTCTTCTTTTTAGATGCTGAAGGGAAGCGTCTGAGCAGCTGCCCAGGAGGGGGACAGCTAAAGTGAAACAGAGTGAGAGTCTGTTTCCACATTTTTTCTCTATTTATTTGATACTTTTGACAGTGTGGGTGTCGGTAGTTCAGTTATCGCTTTTCTGTTTATTCAGAGGGATTATTGGCCAGGTAGATCGTCGCCTGGGAAGACACGACGGTCCTGTTTAGGATTGGGTCGGTCTGGGCGGCATTTTGTTCTTTTCGGCCGCTCTCACCTGTCCTACAATCTTTTGAACTTTCTCTTTTTATGTTAATTTTGTTTCTTTAAGGATGCTGAGCAGGAGAAGGCGCTCCAGACGGGTGGGAGAAGCCTGGGAGGACCCTGACCGCCTGGAGGCTCTTAGTTTTAGTTAATAAAATTTCATTTAAACCTTTTCTGGTGTCCAGTGTCCTTTAAAGGAGAAATGAAAAGTGTTTTTAAGCTAATAGTAGTCTAATGAAAAGCATAAAATAAGCTTGTTGAGAAAATTTCACAAGTCAAAAATGTCATCCTAACTCAAATTTAGACTTTGCAAAGTGAAAAAATTCTCATCTGGTGTTTTTGACCCCCCTCCCTCTGCTTGCTCTCCGTCCCCTGAATATGACATAGGCAGTGCAATGGTCGTCCCTCATACAGTAATATTAGTGTGTGTATCTAGTATTTTTTCAACTTTCATCATTTTGTAAACCGCCCCCTAGCTTATAGACTGTAGTTATGTTATCATTCACAAGAGTTTGTATATATTTTTTGTTTATGTAGTGTTTTGTAGTTCTGTTTGTGTTAATAAAAAAAAAATCTAGTAGTGGACAAAAAGGTTTCAGTGTGTAGCAATTAGGGATGCAGCAAAAAAAATCTATTTTTTAAAGAATCAAGATTCTTAGTCCTGGCGATTCAGAATCGATTCTAAAAGCCCCAAAATAGATTTTAAAACTTTTTTAAAATTTTATATTGTATTTTTACCGCTCCTGTGCATTCGGCCGCTGTAGAATTTTGGCCGTGTAGGGCCACCGTAGTTAGTTAGCCAGGCAGCTCCCAATGGAGCCTGCTAGCAAGGAGGGAGACCCTGCATGTTTCAACTTGCTCCTTCATCTTTAAAAATCATTTTAGATCCTACTATGTTCTGTGGAATACAGAGCTTAACAAGACATTGGTAACTGTTTCAGGACATTTTCAACACCCCCACTTCCATGTTAGCATACGGCGCTAGCATGCTAACGTTAGCATACGGCGCTAGCATGCTAACGTTAGCATGCGAAGGCTATTCGTATTTCCAGGATAGAAATGCCCATTAATGCACTAAATCACCAAACTGTTTTTGACAAACTAAAGTGATATCCTTCAGATTCAAAAAAGTCTTCTGCTTCCATTTTAAATGACAGACAAGAGGACAGTAATGATGGGTTTATAGCTTCAGTGTTATTGTAAGATAGCAAAGGAGGTCTTAATTGTGTCATAAAAGTGCGTCCAGAAAATTACTACAGAAATCACTGCACTTCGGCATGTAGCAGGAAAAATGTAAAAAAACTATTTCTTTAAGCTACTGACTTGAAAAAAGCATACTAAGTATGTTTATGTGTGTTGTTTACTATATGAAATTCTTGTTATATCGATTTTTTCAGATTTGATTACATTTCTCCTTTAAATATGTTTTGGCCCTCATACGGTCGTAACACCTGGTAAAAATATTGCAATTTGCTTCAATTGTTGGTCTCTTTGAGCCGTCATGGTCATCTGGCCTTTTTATTTAGTTAGCTTTCTGTCATCATCTGTTACTTTCTGTTGTTTTTTAGTTTCTCTTGCTTTCTGCTTGGTCCTCACACCTGGTTCTAATTTGTTAATCATTACGCCTGCTTTGTTTATAATCCCAAAGTTTAGAAAAAATTCTTGACTGACTTACTGATTGTCACTTTTGGTCTTTTCATGTCTGTTCTCAGAACCTGCTTTTTTCTTCTTCTTTTTTCATGCTCTTTTAAGTATTTGATCCTTAAATGTATGATGTTGGAAATTTGCATATTTGTCAGAACATATATATCTTATATCATTCAGCTCTGTTCGTTTTTGCAAAATAAATTATAAATATATTAAAATTTAATTCCAAGTTATGGTAGTTTTTTCTCTGAGACACGCCCCTAAAAATCAGCACACTTCCGCAAAACGTCATCGTGACGTACCCGTGGGCACTGGGCATAAGGCAGAGCCTTGCCCGTTTGTTTGGTGTGTTAACTGCTTGCCATACAGATTCTTTTTCTGAAAGATCGCCTCTTTTTTTGTGTAACTTGAAAAATGCCGTCACGTTGTAGCGCATTTGGGTGTTCTAATATCAGCAGTGAACAAGTGAGCATTCGCAAATTCCCAAAAGATGAGAAACTTCGCCAAGAATGGACAAGTACAGAGAAGAGGGACCTATGTTGTCCTACCAAAGAGTCGTATGTCTGCAGCGATCATCTTACTGCCGATCAGGTAACATCTGTATTTATTTTTTTATTCTGGGAGGTTTTATTAATGAGAGTTTTGGATGATTAACTGTCTTAAAATGATAGATATCAAACGCGATCGGGACTCTGTTAGCTTAGCCCAAGAACAAAGAAGCCACATCACGAAGCTATCCTCACTTAGCTACTGTGTATGAAATAAACCGTGTCTAAATCACTTTTCAATTGATCGAGTGTCCAATAACTGTATAGGATGAATAATAACCCTTCGATTGCTTTAATAAATTCATGTACTAACAATAGGTTGTGTTTGTTCGACATGCTCCGCCATTATTATTTACAAGTGCGTTGAGCAGCGGCTACCCACGAGTACGTCACATGACATTTTGCGGAAGTGCGCAGATTTTTAGGGGCATGTCCCAGAGGAAAAACTACCATAACTTGGAATGAAATTTTAATATATTTATAATTTATTTTGCAAAAACGAACAGAGCTGAATGATATAAGATATATATGTTGTGACAAATATGCAAATTTCCAACATCATGTCACAATACCTTTAAGAACGTTGCCTGGTTTGGCCATTTATCACATATTTTACTTGTCTTTACTTTGGTATTGGTTAGTTGCTGCTTTCTGAACGTCGTCTTGTCCAAACCCTGCAGCCAGCCAGTTCCTCTTTGTAGATGAGAATAGACGCCCAGAATTTATCATGTATTCCTTGTGGTTGTTTCTAAAGCTGGAGACGGCATGAATATAAAGATTACAACCTCAACCCTTCCCCCTTGAGAAAATTTAAACTACTGTACAATAACAAAATAACCTACTTCCTCAGGCTGTTGAGATGAGCTGGTCTGAGTAGCTCAGTCCTCACCTCCTTCTACAGGTGTGCAGTGGAGAGCGTCCTGTGCTCCAGCATCAACGTGTGGCATGAAGGCTGCACAGTTGCAGAAAGAAAAGCTCTACAGAGAGTGGTGAAGGCTGAACAGAAGTCTGTTGGAGTCAGTCTCCCCACCATCACAGACATTTACACCTCCAGATGCAGGAAGAGAGCCACCTGCATCATGAAAGACCTCACTCACCCAGCACACACACTTTTTGCCACGCTCCCCTCAGGAAGGAGGTTAAGGAGCATTAAGTGTAGAACCATTACCAGGGGTGTCAAACTCACTTACAAAAAGGGGCCAAAATGGACTCTGTGTCATCAAACGGGTTATTCACTAAACTCTCGGTCATGTGTTCATTCAGTTTGCACTACTTCTCATATTTGCACTAATGTTTGTATTACATTACTGCCTATAGTCATACTACTGTTTACATTCACTGTTTACATTTATTAATACTGTTTACATTTATTACTACTGCTTTACATTTATTACTACTGTTTACATTTACACTACTTTTATCTACACTACTGCAGATACATATACAGCATTCTCTGACTAGCCTTATCTAAGGATGCCAAATGTGCCTTATGTGCCTTACTTCATATGCCACTTTGCCTCTATACCAACATCAACTACCTCATACATATACTGTGTACATTAACTTATATGCTGCTGTGCCACTCTTTGCAAATGTCAACGCTAGAAACTTCAGTTTATTTTATAGATTTACGTTTTTATACTTTTCATACTACTATGCAAAAACTCAGGACAGTATTACACTTTTATTATTTCATTTTATGCTTATGTTCATTGGGTGTTTGGTGTTTTAGGGGTGTTTGGTGTTTCAGTGTTGGTGTAAATTTTCATACTTTTATACTATTAT
>JBBPBX010009081.1:40624-60887 GCA_038048925.1 Garcialebias charrua | reverse complement strand
CAGGCAACGACGTGAGGGGCTCTCTCCCGAGACCCCTCTGGACAGCAGTAGATATGGGTGGCACCCTCTAGGGCCCACCCAGAACAGGTAATGTGAGGGGCTCTCTCCTGAGACCCCTCTGGACAGCAGATCCCTCTGGACAGCAGTAGACGTGGGAGACGTCCTCCAGGACCCTCCCGGTACGGGCAACGACGTGAGGGGCTCTTTCCCGTGACCCCTCTGGACAGCAGTAGATATGGGTGGCACCCTCCAGGGCCCACCCAGAACAGGAAACGTGAGGGGGTCCCTCCAGGGACCCCTCGAGACTGGATACGTGACCTTCCATCGATGTGGAGGCGTCAACGGTGAGAGGACCCTCTATCGACGTGGAGCCGTCAACGGTGAAAGGACCCTCCATCGATGTGGAGGCGTCAACGGTGAGAGGACCCTTCATCGACGTGGAGGCGTCCTTCGCGCCGGGACCTTCTGTAGAGGCGGAGACGTCCGTCGCGCCGGGACCCTCTGTAGAGGCGGAGGCATCTGTCGCACCGGGACCCTCTGTAGAGGCGGAGGCGTCCATCGCGCCGGGACCCTCTGTAGATGATGTGGAAGCAGGACCTGTAGGCGCTGATGGTGCAGCACCCCCTGGTGCCACAGGTAGGACAGTATCCTCTGGAGATGCCACAGGCTGGACAGCATCCTCTGGTGTGCCGGGACCCTCCTCTGGAGGTGCCAAAGGCTGAACAGCACCCTCTGTTACCACAGAGCATACAGTGTCAGCGCCCTCCATCTTGGCTTTATTCTCCTCCTGTGCCATTTTAGCCAACGTCAAGATCTGGATAAAACCTGAGTCTAGTACAGAACAAGGAATGTTAGTGATATGTCTGCAATAATAGAGTATGTTTTATGTTTATAATGAGGGTCCGGGTTATTGACAGCAGCATAAAACAGTCTTTTTATCTGCTGGAATATGTGAATGGCCTCTTCAGATCTCTGTCCCACAGCGACCCCTATGGTCGAGGTGGGATCTGTCCACCCTTCAGTGTATCCTACAGCCTATTCCTGTGTGAGTTCTGCAGGAGTAGCGACCCCTGTGGTCGAAGTGTGAACAGGCTGCTCCCTTTGTGAAGGAGTCCGGTGAGACTGCTTCCTTTCAGCTGTGTCAGCAGTGTGGCGTGCAGGAGTCTCCGTGACTCCTGCAGACGTGGTGGTGTGAGGGAACACATACCCCCCCCCTTCAAAGAACGTCTCCCCCGAGACGTCACGGTGCATGGGTGTGGGTACCCCTCCCCAGAGATGCTCACAAGTCATTTTTTGCAAGTCCAAGTCAAGTCTCAAGTCTCTGATCTCAAGTCCAAGTCAAGTCTCAAGTCTCTGATCTCATGTCCAGGTCAAGTCCAAGTCAAGTCTCAAGTCATTGATCTCAAGTCCAAGTCAAGTCTCAAGTCTCTGATCTCAAGTCCAAGTCAAGTCCAAGTCAAGTCCCTAATATTTGAGTGACACCGTGAATGAATGTATGCTATTCATTCGCAAACAATGGACATTAAATGTCTCTCCTTTTAAAAATATCCAGGTTAACATTAGATTAACACACTGACGCTAAGCTTGTTTGTAGCAGCTGCTAACAACCTTTTAGGCAGTGACTGACTACACGTTCTGAATGTAGAGGCCAAAACATTACATTAAATGTCTCTCCTCAATTCAGTTCAGTTTATTTATACTGTATAGCTCCAAGTCACAAGTTGTCTCAGGGCACTGAACAGAAACAATCAAATGTAAAAATAATAAGTTAACAGAAACTTTAATATAAAAATAATGGTAACACTATTTATCTGAGGAGACTGCTTTGAGTTTAACTCCATGTTATAAAAAAGCTACAGTAGTTAGCCAGAGTTATTTCAGGATGAAATAATTTGAACTTCTGTTTGAATTTAATGCTATGAACTTTTTCCTTTTTGTTACATTTACCGGTACTATGAATTTCTCACAGGGCAGAGAGCCAACATGGAGGACTCACAAACATATACAGTATTATTATTATTATACAGTACAAATAATATTGTCCAGTGTCTGATGCTGCAGTCATGTTACTGAGCTCCCACTGATGGGCTAACCTGGTTCCACCACAGCAGCAGGATCCTCAGACAGAACAGCTGGTGGGATGTCCTGGTATCTGCAGCCCTCTCTCCATTTGTTTCTTCATGGACATGGAGCTGTGAAATTATGTTGTGCCCTTTCCTCAGCAAAACGCTCCTCCAGTGGAGACTTTCTGGACAGACTGCAGGGAGGTTCCTAAACAAACAACAGGTTTATCAGTATTATCAGTAAAAAGAGATTATTAAATCATTTTTAAGACTGAGAATGTGTACAATTATTAGCTCTGTTGTTATTGCCTAACTAACCTATTCAATAATTCTTCAAACTGTGACATTCACTCATAATGGAATGAAAGAGAACATAAACAGAAATTATATAATAATGAAAACTAGAGACATTAAAACATTTTAAAAGACACAGAGAACTTTAAATGAATTAAGAATGTTAATAAGTGTTGGATTTGAGTGCAATGTAAGTGCAATCCATGGTTGAATTGAATCCACATCTGAAAAGGGATGCAACCTTTTCACAACATATGCTGTAACTGTTTTGTGGCACTCGGTTACACTGACGTACAGTATTTACCTTGGACAGTCACTGGTGAACACTAGTGTGAAGCCATTTCAGGTCGTTTGTCTAAGAAAAAAAAAACGAGCTAACGTTAGCATCGTGTTTGTATTTGAGCTGACTTACCGCTTTAAGCGGAGTATAACTTGTTAGCTGCCTTAATGTTGGTATGAGATGTAGTTTATAGTTTATTTATTTACCTGATGGAGTCGAAGAGGTAGCGATTAGCGAAAAGTTCGGCGGAGCGTTTTGCAGACGGACTACTCTGTACTTCCGGTCGGATACGAAGCGAAAATAATCCGGTGGAGTACGTCAAAGACGGGACACTATTTTACTTCTCCACCCTCCTTTGCATGATAGAAAATTATTGCAAGTGCTGCACTGACCTGACTGGTCATTTTATTAAATTAGTACGCTATCGATAGCAGATGCACACTTCCGGTGGATTCTTCTTCGTTGGTTTTCGGTGGCGGCTACTTCCGGTTGGCTAACTAGCATCGAACATAGGAATCGCAAATTAATATTTTGAACGATTTCGGGAAAACCGCACAGTTAGTCCCGGTTCAGAACAATTCTCGATGCTCACGAGTCTCAAATGGCGAGTCCGAGTCGAGTTGGAAGTCTTTTGAATGCAAGTCCGAGTCGAGTTGGAAGTCTTTTGAATGCAAGTCCGAGTCGAGTCTGAAGTCTCTGTTTTTGCGACTTAAGTGCGACTCGAGTCCGAGTCCCAAACTCGAGTCCCCATCTCTGCCCCTCCGCCTTTGAAACGCCCGCCGGCTCTTCAGACAGCGTGGGAGAATTACGGGGGAGAGCAGGCTGAAACCCGGAAGTGCGCGGCTTCGCCGGTCGCTGCCTTCTCCAGCGGCCTCGTATCTCTGGAGCTGGAAACGGCAGGAGTCCTCCCGGGTCCGAATCTGACTCGTCGTCGGACACATCCCACAGAGAGATGGCTCGTGCAGGAGCGGAGGAAGTGAACCGTTCGGGTAGCCGCCCCGATGCTCCCACGCTCGCTCCGCGACCAACATGGGGGACGGAAGCTGCTCCGGCTCGGGTCTGTAGCTGCTCCAAGCGGGTTCGGTACGAAACCCGCCAACTCTGAAGACTGTTGCTTCCCTCTGAGCCGACATCTTCTGCCTCTGGGTGAGTTACCTGTCCGTGGGACTCAAAATGGTCGGGTCATTCTGTCACGGTACGGTGTGGTATGAGGGGTGAGTCCCTGTGGTACAGACAGGCAGACTTACTGAGACGCGAGTAAAAATCAAAACACTTCATTAAGGCGAAATCAAACACTGACGTGGCAGTACAAAATGATAACAGACGCTCTAACTGTGGCTGAGTACTAACACTGAAACATGTAAACGAGATGTACTCACAGACCAGGAGCTGGGGAACGACACACCAGGGTAACAGGGACAATGACCCGACAATGAGACACACAGAACGCAGGCTAATATACATGGCTAAATTAATGATAAACACAAACACCTGTGACGCTGAGCTGACAGACCAACAGAGGGACAGGATGTAAGGAGGGGACGGAGCCAATCCTTACAGTACCAGTTGCAGACATTTGTGCTACAACGAACTGGAGCTCAATAAACACTTTTGCAAATCATTACAGTTTGGATGTTACTGTGTGTGATGTCACTCAGGCTGTCCTTTCTAACACACAGTAGAAAGTAGCCTTGAGATGCCTACTGAATAAGGGCAGACATTCACACTAGCATGCATTTTACTGAGCATTTCAAGGGCGTGAATGAATTACGTTCCCATAGCATATGTTGCACCGAGAGACATGACTGAAAGGGAACTGAAAGTTATGCACCATAACTCATGTTCCCTGAAGGAAGGGAACGAGGTGCAACATATCTGGCCCTTTCAATGCTGAAAGCTCGGTGAAGTGCATTTTGGAGAAAGTTGGATGGGCGTCAGCGGCTTAAGTACCCAGAGGGCGGGGCCTCTGGCGCAACGCTGACGCCCCTGCCGTAAAGGCGTGAATGTATTCCTTCAGGTAATTGCGCGGGGCGCAATTCCCATAGCATATGTTGCACCTCGTTCCCTTCCTTCAGGGAACATGAGTTATGGTGCATAACTTTCAGTTTTCACCGCCCTGAACACGTCCAACGTGAGCTCTACCTACCGATCGCGTGCTTCCGGCCATTTGTTATTTATTTATTTATTTATTTGTCTGGAAAATGAGCCGTGCGGTCAGTGACTCAAGCAGGCTTGCTCAGGTAAGTTTTAAATCATTGAAAGCCCTTTATCTAATGTCTATTTGCATTTCTGACTGATATGCCTCTCAAATTTTAGATGGCTGTTTGTGAAAAAAGCCTTCAGCTGACTGTTTATTCTAAAAGTGGCAACTGGTGAGTTTGTTTTTGGAGCTAGCATGCTAATGCTAGCCTTTATCTAATGCTTATATTATTATATTACCATTCCTGACTGATATCCTCTCCACTTTTAGGTGGCTCTGTTTGTGATAAAAGCCTTCAGCTGACTGTTTATTCTAAAAGTGGCAACTGGTGAGTTTTTTTTCTTTGTTTGTTTGTGGAGTTAGGTTGCCAGCCAGCAGGTTATTGTACAGTATTGGACTCTGATGGCTACATTTATTTTAATTTGCTCATAAAAAATGATCAAACATTAATAATTTTATATACTAAATGTCACTTGTGGTGTTTTACTATTTATTAACACTGTATCCACCTTATTCCTAGTCCCCATGATGCCTTGCGTGAAATATGGGAACCACTTCTGCCGCAAACCGGAAACGGCACTTTTTTTACACACTAGTAACGTGCGAACCGGTTTTCATCAGAGGTTTTAGGTCATAAAATATGTGGGAACACAAACGATCACAACTCAAATGTGGAGATATTGTTTTACCGCTACCTACAGCTATTGACGGGTGAGAGGACGACTTGAAGAAGTGGCCGAAAATAACGTACACTAGCATATTTAGCTACTTTGTTGACTCTGTTGCTTCAGATGGCGGAGCGATGAGCAATCTGAAAAGCTCTGAAGCTTATCAGCAGTGCTGGGCACCGCTAATTAAAAAATTAGTTCCACAATTTCTAAAACGCTTATTAATTTTTTTAGGTCCACAATTTCAAAAGCACAAATGTCTTATGAAAATTAGGGGAAGCTAATCTAATCCGCTATTTATATATTTCTATATTATATATATATATATATATATATATATATATATATATATATATATATATATATATATATATATATATATATATATTATATATATAGCCGGCAGCGTTATCAATATTTGCACTACACTGCCAACTGAAAAGTAACAAAAATGATCCTAAAAGGATGAAATTACAAAAATCAAAGGATTTATTTAATACTTTACGTACATATATTCTATTCGGCCACGAAATTAACAAAAAATAGAATGATCTTTTAATCCCTAAAACCACGTTTAAATCTCAAATACACGGGTGTGTCGCCACCGCATTTATACATAAAAGTAACCCAAATACATGAAACTAACGACTCGCCGTCGAATGGTCGACACAAAACGCACAATAAAATCCTCCGGCCACGTTAATTTGGCTTGAAACAGCGGGGTTCTCTACGGATTTATCCATTAGTAACCCAGCAACCAACCGGCTGACACAGAGTTAGCGTCTATAGGTAGTCAACAGATTTAATGAAAAGTAACTAAAATACATAAAAATAACGACTCACCGTCAAATGGTCGACACAAAACCCTCAATAAACTCCTCCGGCCGCGTTAATTTGGCTTGAAACAGCGGGGTTCTCTACGGATTTATCCAAGTACCCAGCACAAACAGTAGCCACAGAATTAGCCCCCGAGTTCACCTCTGAGTGACCCGGAAGATGTCAAGATGGAATAGTCCATTTTTAGTAGGGGGATAAAGAAATCGACCGTTTTTTTATTGCGTATTTAATGATCGTTTTCATCGTAACTATAATTATTTTTATGTTAAATGTACATTAACAAGCAGGATCAATGTTAGTGATGTAGGTGACTGCACGGGGCGAGGCGGGGCCGGGGCCACTGCTGAAATGGGACCCCCAGGCATTTACCTACATGGTAGATCCGAGTCTGTTCTCAGCTCTGCCCCCCTCCCCCTCACACCCTTCCTCCTCTCTGCTGTTTACGGTGGGGAAAAAGGTAAAACAAGCAGCATAAGAGCTTGTAAATAAGTTTATTGGTTTTTACTGATAGATAATTAGTTATTAGCGGTACTGCATTTTAAATAAAAATAGCACAAATCCGCTTATGAATTATAAAAGTTAGTCAATTCACAAAAACGCTGACAAAAAGTTTAGGTCCACTGTAAGCGGATTAGCGCTTTAGCGCTACCTAGCGTTCAACTGCCCACCACTGATTTCTACTTGTCTCTGGTTCTGCTTATATCTTAATTCTTAAGCTCAGTAGGAGCTGACGCAAAGGAATGACCACATGAAAATCAAAAGCTAGAGTTGTAGCATGGATATTTATATTATCTCCACCAATGGGACTCGTACATTTCGGTAATTTTTTCACTCATTAAATTTTATTAACAATAGATTATGGGCCGCGGAACTAAAAATTCCTAAGCGTGTTTCAGCATGGCTCTATTATCTTGCAGCACATGTAGCAATAGCAACCTAGTTTCTCCTTGCAGTCTCCTGTTTGGGAACATTATAGGTTTCTTGTTAAAAGACGTGAACAAATTCAAAGCTGTGTGTGGACGTTGTTTTACAAAGATTGGATCTGCTGCAGGCAACACGTCTAACTTGTTAACATGCTTGAAATGACATCATCCAAACGTGAACGTCTTCTAGAAGGAAGAAAAGCAGCTTGTTAAAAACACAGATTACAGCAGCGTCTAAACAACCTTTATCAGGTAATTCAGAGTGGTCCAGAGCAATAGCACATGCTGTAGGAGTTTTTAAAGCTCTGGATCTACACCTGAATGTTGTTGATGCGTCAGCTTTAAAGTTCTTGAGCCCTGCTACGACATCCATCACTTAAACACTTCAGCCAAAAAATTGTTGTAGCACTTTATGAAAAACTAAAACTGATATTGTCAACAAGCACTGGAGCAGATTAACCACCTTATAACGACCATTCAAGAATAGGTATTGCTTATTGTATTATGATCTAATTAACTCTTTTTATTTTTATTATAATCTTAACTCTTTTTTTTTTACCTCTTTGTGTTTTATTTCCAGTCTGGGAAAGAGATTGCAGCTGAGTCTTCCTATTCAAGGAAATCCATCAGAGATCACCTGCAGCTAAGAAGTGTGTGATGACTGAACTCTGAACTTTTCCATGGACAGGTGGGAGCAGGTCCAAGAAGAGGTTGTAAGTAATGAGGCCATACAGCCACACAGCAAAATTAACAAAGCTATACCTCTTTATTCCTGCCACCTGTTGTTAGTGAGTGCTTTTCTCTACCACTGGAGATATTCACTGCAACTAGATCTGCGCTTTTGGCAGAAAATGTGGACAAGTTGGTCTTTTTGGACAAAAACTCAGAAACTTGATTAGTTAGATTGTAAACGGTCTTATGCTGATTATTGTTCTGGTTCTGACTGTTATTGTATTTATTATGATTTAGTATAGTTTATTTAATGTAAAGAGTGCCGTTTATTTAAAATATCATCCAAATGGGTCACTTTTAATTATTTTTATACATACGTGTTGTTTACTTGGCATATTTTCAAAATAAACATTTCTAAGTCTTCATCTTGTTTTGTTTTTGTACCGAAAATTAACCGAACCGAGCCCTCCTTGATATTGAACCGAACTGAAATGTTAGCTGTAAACCCTTTGTGGTCAACTTTTGTTCTTGCGTAACAATTTTTTTTAAATTATTAAATACATTTTTGGATCTCTTGACCAAATATAATATTTAATGCAATTGATTTAAAACATATTTACATATTTTCTTGTGTCAGTTTTAAATTGAAACATTAACATGGCTTATTTCTAAATTACATCAAGGGTTGTTCAGAAGATCTTGTGCAACAATGGATTTTGTGTTGTTCTTTCTGACAAAATGTCTATGAAGAGGTCCATAGTAGCATGATGTTTACCAAATAATATTTCCAAATACCTTTTTAAAATCAGTTGCTTTATAATGCAAGTTTAGGAGTTGAAAATAATATTAAATCTAAGGGGAAACAATATTTAAAGCTGACTGAAAATGTTGGACTTTGATGGAACACAGATACATGTAAAGATGAACCTTAGTGGACACTTTTTCACTTAACCTTCCATGGTCTACAAGCTTTCAACTCACCCAGTGTGCACTGGTAAAACAAAACTGTGATAAAACAAAATTCTGTCAAAGCACCTGCTACACCAGTTTTTCTAATGTTGATTTAGTGGAATTTTCAGTTTCCTGTAGATCAAGTATAATCTAAACTTCAGGCCGCATAATCTGTGACCTTTGAGTTTACATTAAATGACTGCAGTCACTGAGAGTAAATTTCATTTTAGCAGCTGCTTATCAGAAAACGCGGTAATCAAATTTAAACAATCTCTTCCATCAATGCTTTCCTCTGTCTTGCAGAGTAATGCATCAGAGAACAGTGACTTAGATCATCTAGATCAGGGGTCCCCAAACTTTTTCCTGTGAGGGCCACATAACTTTTCCCATCTTTGGTGGGGGGCCGGAGTCAGTTTGTAACAGGAAAAAGTGTGATGATTGCAGGAGTGCCTAAATGTAAAAATGTATTGTTTTCCAGAAAGCACAATCAAATATCCCTCTCTGGGTTCTTCACAGCACAAAAGTCAGGAGATAAATAATAACACTATTAATAAAATAAATAATAACACTATTAATAAAATAAATAATAACCAAATAACCCTCTCTAACAAAAGTGCAAATGTATTCTGCTGAGCTAACAGTCCACTTTTTAGCTTTGAGAGTTTGTCTGCTCGCATTTGGCCTTGCAAGCTATCATACTTGTCTTTGTGACGGGATTCATAGTGTCGCCGCAGATTGTATTCTTTGAATACCGCCACCGCCTCTTGACAGATGACACAGACAGCCTTTTCTTTGCATTGAACAAAAAATAATCCTTTGTCCACTGCAGCTTAAATGCCCTGCATTCTGAATCAAAATTTCTCTTACCTAATCTTTTTGCCATTATTCCGTTCTGTCTTTGACAGGGGCGGGTTTAGGATTTTTTTCTGGGGGTTGCCAGATAGGGGCACAGACCGCAGAAGGGTGGAACACAATAAATCAAATGTGGAACAATAGTTCAAAATAGTTCATAACTAAGGAACATTTTATTGCAAAACTCCAACTTTATTATCAAAAACAAATACACACATGAAAAAAAAATCTAAATGCTCTATGGTATTGTTCTGGGGGCCGTGCCAAATGTGGAGGCGGGCCGCATCCGGTCCGCGGGCCATAGTTTGGGGACCACTGATCTAGATGATCATCTTACAACTTCAATGGAAACTTCACCTGATAAAATTGCTCCACTGAAGAATAAAGTAATCAGTCAAAGGAAACTGGCTCCTTGGTTCAATTCTGAGTTACGTACTTTAAAGCCGGCATCTAGAAACCATGAGAGAAAATGGTGCTCTACTAATGTTGAATAATTTTATTTAACTTGAAAGAAAGTTTGCTAACATATAAGTCAAAGTCAAAGTCAACTTTATTGTCAGAACTGCAATATGTACAGGACATACACAGGATTGAAATTGCGTTTCTCTCAGTCCCTCGGTGCAACAGTAACCATTTAAACACTAAAACACTGAAACATTTAATAAACATAAGCATAAAATAGTAAAAGTGTAACACTGTCCTGAGTTTTTGCATAGTAGTATAAAAGTATGAAAATTTACACCAACACTAAAACACTAAACATTTAATGAACATAAGCATAAAATGAAATAATAAAAGTGTAATACTGTCCTGAGTTTTTGCATAGTAGTATAAAAAGTATAAAAAGTATATCTATAAAATAAACTGAAGGTTCTAGCATTGACATTTGCAAAGAGTGGCAAAGCAGCATATGAGTTAATGTACACAGTATATGTATGAGGTAGTTGATGTTGGTATAGAGGCAAAGTGGCATATGCAGTAAGGCACATTGGGCATCCTTAAAGCTCCACTGACATCATCTTTTAACTTTCCATAAAATGGCACAACATATATATATATATTAAGATTGACCTCTGATCGTTTTTGCTAAAACAATGTGAAATGAATGAAAATTCCTCTCAAAAACAGTTTAAAATTAGCGCCTTTTTTTTAACACGATAAATACGGGGTTTTACCGTCGCGCGATTATGACGTCACTTCCAGACCTGCGTCAACAGCGCTCCTTGTTTACAATGTCAAGATACAAACGCGATCCGTCCAATTTAGCCATTTAAAACGTTATATTTTAGCGGTTTGTCTTAAGAGAAGCCAAAGTTATTTCCAGTAAACAGCAGGTTATAATTTTTTTTCAGCTCCTGCTGGTTTTTGGAGACTTTTCACTTCAGGACGTGAGCAGCTCTGTGAGGACTTACAGCATAGTTTCCACAGCACTGAAATGGTAATATATTAGTTAATGTTTCTAATAATTATTCAACATTAATTTATAGTTTAAAAAATTAGTCCCTTTTAAAATATCTGTTAAATATATTATTCTTTTATTTTATTTTGTTTGTGTTTTCAGGTTTCCAGGTCTCCAGTCCATCACCTGAGGCTCTTCCTGAACCACTAGTACAACCCAGACTTTCACATCACAGCAGGTAAGATTGCATCAACGAAAAGAATAGTACTCAACAATATTCTTTGATGTAAATCTGTTGATTTTCTGTGGTTCTGATGAGGGAAGTGACAAAGTGGATGCAGCATTCAGCCCATAATGGACCCAGATGTCCCCTGCGTCCAGACCTACAACACCTGGACATCCATGAGCGTGCACGAGGAGGTGGTGGAGTCTGAAGAAGTACAAGCAGCAGGATGAGGAGAAACTAGACCGATGTCCCCTGCGTCCAGACCTACAACACCTGGACATCCATGAGCGTGCACGAGGAGGTGGTGGAGTCTGAAGAAGTACAAGCAGCAGGATGAGGAGAAACTAGACCGATGTCCCCTGCGTCCAGACCTACAACACCTGGACATCCATGAGCGTGCACGAGGAGGTGGTGGAGTCTGAAGAAGTACAAGCAGCAGGATGAGGAGAAACTAGACCGATGTCCCCTGCGTCCAGACCTACAACACCTGGACAGGAGGGTGGACGAGGAGGTGTTGGAGTCATTTTTACAGAGCTGATGAAGTCAAACACCACTTGCTGATATTTTTTAAACTCAATTTTTTTGATAATCTGTTCATATTAATGTTTCCCCAGAGGTTTTCATTTATTTGATAATATGGGATGGTTTTATTTTAATAAAATGTTTTTTTCAACATTCACCAATTTTGTTTTTACTAAAGTATGAGCTGTGAGTTGTAGATGCACGAATGAAATTAAAACAGATACACAAATATTCTCACAAAGAATAACTCAACACTAACAGATAATATAGTGTACTACTGTAACTTTATTTACACATAACTACAGAAACACTTGGTTCATTGTTATCCTTTTTTTTCAAACAATATGTTCATTTGAACAGTCAGAAAAAATATTAAATTCATTGATTCATTTTCATCTCAATGCTCTGGCCAGTTGTAGTATTTCTGCATATTTTAATGTCTTGATGCACAAACGTAGCTTTCTGCAGCATCAGTCCTGATGTTCTACAGATCCTGAAGATGTCTCCATCTGTTGTTGAACAATATCAAGGTTTGTTCTCCTCCACCTGGGTCCACTCTTCAGGTGAAGACATTTCTGTGAATTGATGATAAAACACACAGACAAACACAGTATATATTATATACAGTATACTGTATATTAAGACAATGGGTCAAACTAATGTCTTCAGACTCCACCACCTCCTCGTGCACGCTCATGGATGTCCAGGTGTTGTAGGTCTGGACGCAGGGGACATCTGGGTCCATTATGGGCTGAATGCTGCATCCACTTTGTCACTTCCCTCATCAGAACCACAGAAAATCAACAGATTTACATCAAAGAATATTGTTGAGTACTATTCTTTTTGTTGATGCAATCTTACCTGCTGTGATGTGAAAGTCTGGGTTGTACTAGTGGTTCAGGAAGAGCCTCAGGTGATGGACTGGAGACCTGGAAACCTGAAAACACAAACAAAATAAAATAAAAGAATAATATATTTAACAGATATTTTAAAAGGGACTAATTTTTTAAACTATAAATTAATGTTGAATAATTATTAGACCATTAACATTACCATTTCAGTGCTGTGGAAACTATGCTGTAAGTCCTCACAGAGCTGCTCACGTCCTGAAGTGAAAAGTCTCCAAAAACCAGCAGGAGCTGAAAAAAAATTATAACCTGCTGTTTACTGGAAATAACTTTGGCTTCTCTTAAGACAAACCGCTAAAATATAACGTTTTAAATGGCTAAATTGGACGGATCGCGTTTGTATCTTGTCATTGTAAACAAGGAGCGCTGTTGACGCGGGTCTGGAAGTGACGTCATAATCGCGCGACGGTAAACCCCGTATTTATCGTGTTAAAAAAAAGGCGCTAATTTTAAACTGTTTTTGAGAGGAATTTTCATTCATTTCACATTGTTTTAGCAAAAACGATCAGAGGTCAATCTTAATATATATATATATGTTGTGCCATTTTATGGAAAGTTAAAAGATGATGTCAGTGGAGCTTTAAATAAGGCTAGTCAGAGAATACTGTATATATATCAGCAGTAGTGTAGATATAAAAGTAGTGTAAATGTAAACAGTAGTAATAAATGTAAACTGTAGTAATAAATGTAAACAGTATTAATAAATGTAAACAGTAGTATGACTATAGGCAGTAATGTAATACAAACATTAGTGCATATGAGAATAATAATAAATAAGTAAATAAAATAAAAATAATAAGTATGCTAAAGCTAGAACTTTACATTATCTTTAATAGAGATGAGAACAAAAATTACCCTAAGTTTCTGTTTAGTACTATTGCTAGGCTACCGGTAATTAAAAGTACCATTTCTGTTGAACCATGTATCCCTACAACTATAAGTAGTGATGACTTCATGAGATCATTTATAAATAAAATTATTTCAATTAGAGAGAAAATTCAAACCGTCCTTCCTTCTACTATTGCGGGGCTAATGTCAAATGAGACAACTTTAAAATGTTCACTAGAGCCTGATTTGTGTTTGGAATGTTTTTGTTCTGTTGAGCTCTCTGAATTGTCAAAAATAATAGCCTCATCCAAACCATCCACATGTCTGCTAGATCTCATCCCAACCAGGCTGTTTAAAGAGGTTTTTTCCCTAATTAATGTCCACATTTGGAATCTACTTAATTTGTCTTTAATGAATGGTTATGTACCACAGCGCTTTAAGGTTGCTGTAATTAAACCATGGGTCCCCAAACTGTTTCCTGTGATGGCCACCTAACTTTTCCCTTCTCTGGTGGGGGACCGGAGTCAGTTTGTAACAGGAAAAAGTGTGACGATTGCAGGAGTGCCTAAATGTAAACATGTATTGTTTTCCAGAAAGCCCAATCAAATAACCCTTTCTGGGTTCTTCACAGATGTTGGAACAATAATAAATAGTTAATTAGTAGTGAATAACTTACTGGGAGCCGTTTCTCTGCGATGTCCATCCAAAAGGCTGCGCACATTAGCGTTAGCCCCTCCGCGTTAGCATGTTAGGCCACGCAAGCTATCATACTTGTCTTTGTGACGAGATTCATAGTGTCGCCGCAGACTGTATTCTTTGAATACCGCCACCGCCTCTTTACAGATGAGACGGACAGCCATTTCTTTGCATTGAACAAAAAAATAATCATTTGTCCACTGCAGCTGAAGCTGGTGAAGATTCTCAAATACAAATACACACGCGCTCATTCCCCACACCAAAGCGGCAGCACATCAGGACATGTCTTTTATCCCCCACATTAAAAACATTACTAGAACTGCCTTATTCCACCTGCGTAATATCGCTAAAATGAGAAACATCTAAAAATGATGCAAAAAACTGAAAGTTATGCACCATAACTCATGTTCCCTGAAGGAAGGGAACGAGGTGCAACATACTTGCTATGGGGGCGCAATTACCTGAAGGAATATACTCACGCCTTTACGGCTAGGGCATCAACGCCGCGCCAGAGGCCCCACCCTCTGGGTACTTAAGCGGCTGACGCCCGTCCATCTTTCTCCAAAATTGCACTTCACTGAGCTTTCAGCATTGAAAAGGGCCAGATATGTTGCACCTCGTTCCCTTCCTTCAGGGAACATGAGTTATGGTGCATAACTTTCAGTTCCCTTTCAGTCTGGTCTCTCGGTGCAACATACTTGCTATGGGAACGTAATCCATTCACGCCCTTGAAATGCTCAGCAAAGTGCATGTGAGAACATCCGTCCTAAAAGACAGGCAGCTCCCAGCTGCTTTCTGCAGGGAATGTAGCAAGCACATGCTAAGAGGAAAAAATGCTGAATGTAAAGAACATTAAAGTGATGTTTCCACTGGGCATATACACAACACCAACTAGAGACAGCCTAAGCCTGCTCCATCAGTGTGAGTACTCGTCATCTCCTTTTCCCACTGGAGCATCCTGAGAAACAGGAGGAACCATGGACCCACCACGTCACAAGAAACTGGGTGACAAATGTGGAGGTAGAAAACCCAGGCCAAGCATAGGGTAACCTCCCAGGTTCATATTAGAAAACCTTTCTTTCTTTTATATATAGGGCGTGACTAACAAGTGGAGCCCATCCTGATGTTGGAGATCAGTTAGGGAGAGGGGAAACCCTTCCAATTGACATCTCCTAGGCAAAACATAAACACCAAGGGGTCCCCTTGTGAATGTTGTTACTGTTTGTTTTGGGACAAAGCAACCAAAGCCTTAGGCTCTCAGCGAGTTCCCTTCAGAGGCCAGGTTGAAAGTTGCCATAACCCTGGACGTGGATATAGAAGCTGTCCACGTGCCTGAGTCAGCAGGTCCCTGTGAGAAGGCAATTGCCATGGTATCCCTGATAACATTGAGATCAACTCCGGGAACCACGTTTTCTGTGGTCATCTGGGGGCTATGAGAATCAGGGAGTGGGCTCCCTGGCGTACCCGTTCCAATGTCCCCCCGATCAGAGGGACAGGTGGAAAGGCATAGTAGAGCACCCCTGCTGGCAAATCATGTGCCAGAGCATCCATACCCAATGCAGCATCTGCTTCCCTCAAGGAGAAGAAGAGGTCACAGTGTGAGCTAGCCCAGTAAGCGAACAGGTCCACAGAGGCTCTTCCAAATCGTGACCAGACCTGTTCCACAATCCGTGGGTACAGGCTCCATTCTGACGCCAAAAGAGGTCCTCTAGAGAGGGCGTCTGCTCCATAATTTAGTTCACCAGGGACATGAGTCACCCTAAGTGACAAGATTCTTGGAGCACACCATGTAAGCATCCTCTGCACCAGTCCGAGGAGGGCCTGGGACCTTGTCCCTCCCTCTCTGTTGATGAAGGACACTGTGGTCCTGTTATCTGAATTTACCAGGATATGTTGTCCAGCTTTCAGACCTTTGTTGAAGAAGTATTTTAATGACAGGAATACGGCCAGCAACTCCAGGAAGTTGATTTGTAATCTTGCTTCCTACTCATTCCAAAAGCCACGGGCGTTCTGATTTCTACAGATCGCCTCCCTCATCCTGTTTTTGAGGCGTCCGTCGTGATGACCACACGAGATGACACACTTCCCAGTGAGACCCCTACCGTGAAAACGGACACATCTCTCCAGGGTTCCAGGGCCTTCAGGCACTCTGAATCTATCCTAACCTTTCCTGCTTGATTAGGCAGATCGGGTTGTACTCGTTGGTTTAGCTATACTTGTATGGGCCGCATTTTCAGTAATGCGTGTGGCACATAGGGAATGGCTGCGGCCAAGAGGCCTAAAAGGCGTTGGCAGGTTTTCACAGGGACCCGTTGGTCCAGTTTAAATCTTTCCAGGCGACGGCGAATAGAGGAAACTCGTTACTTCGAGAGCCATGCTCTGTATCGGACAGTGTCGATCTGTACTCCCAGAAATACGGTAACCCGTGATGGAGTCAAATCGCTTTTTTGTAGGTTTATGACAAAACCGAGAGACTCCAGGTGAGAAATCACCTTAAAGGAGTGTGACTGGACCTGCTTTCTGCTTTCAGCCAGAATCAGCAGGTCATCCAAGTAATTCATGACCCTGAGTCCTTGATTCCTAAGAGGGGTCAGGGCTGCATCCAGACATTTAGTAAATGTACGTGGAGCAATCTTTAAACCGAGAGTCCTGAGATCCAGAATTGGTCTCAGGGAATGATCCTTTTTGGGCACTAGGAAGTACTTGCTGTAGTGGCCAGAGCGTAGTTTGTGTCCTGAGACCAAACTAATCACTCCCTTTTGCAGCATCATCAAAACTTCCTCCCTTAGCACGTGTGCACAAGTAGGGTTGATCTTAGATTGCAGCACCCCTGTGAAGTGGGGCAGTCTTTTTGAGAACTGCAACTTGAGCCAGTGACATATCGTTGTCATGACCCAATCATTTGGTAGACACGCCTTCCAGGCCTGCGCATGCGCGCTAAGCCTGGAGGGCATGTTGAATTGCTGCTCGTTGTGTTTTAGCACCGAAGGGGTGACCTTTGACCCCTCTTGCGCTCTTTCGAGCAGGCTGGTCGGCCCGACAGAAGATATCGCGAGATCTGACCGTCTCTGGCAGAGCTTGTGTATCTTGCTGTGGTTCATAGTTTAACCACATGGTTTGTTTATAAAAATGGGACTCGAGTCAAGAACCAAGGCAGTCTGTGCTTTGGTACTTTTATTTTTGTACATGTCTGAAACAGTGTTTGTTTTGTTTACACATGCAATAGGCGAGTCATGTTTGGTGGGCGCGCACATGCCACTAGCTCCTCGTAGTATTTTACAAGGGGAGACTGGACTCAAAAAGTTAGGTTCCCGTACCACATGGGCGGGCAAACCTGTAAAATTATCAGTTCGTCCTGCTTCATCAGGTCCGAGTCTGCTTTCCATACGGGGTCACTGAAGAGGTCCTCGGCCGGTACTGGAAAGTTTCACTGTCACCAGCGGGTCTCTTCCATGGGAGGCCACACGTGTCTCCCTTTGGGGGTGCAAAGCTTTTCCTCGGCAACCCCTCGCGGAGGGCTTCCGCCTGTTTGCATCTTTGTTCCAGCATGGCCTAGACACGTTCCAGGGCTCCCCCTAAGAGTCCTGTCGACTTGATAGGGTGCTGGAGGAAAGTTGACCTCTGGTTTTCCGGGAGGTCGGACAATGTTAGCCAAAGATGGCGTTGGGCGACAACTATTTCCGCCATTGCTTTCCCTTGGGAAATGGCTATTGTCCCCATCATATGGAGCACGAGGTCAGAGGCACGGCAGGCCTCCTCCATGGCCTCCGTTGTGGCCTGCTTGTCTTTTGTTACCTGAATATCTTGCAGTTTTTCTGCCAGGTACGCCTGCACCATGGTAGATGCATTCCTTGCGCGAGCCGTGAGCCGCGAGGCCCTGAGCCTTGTAGTACTTCTCGAGTTGTTTCTCCGAAGCGTGGCAGGCCCTGCTGGATAGCGCTGGTATCGTCCCCTAGGCTGTGGGGGCCAAGTGAGCTGCCAGAGTTTCCTCTATCAGGGGTGCGCTGGCAAGGCCCACTGTCTCCATTCCTGTGACATCAAAGAGTCGGGATAATGGCAGCATGATGGAAGCTCCAGGTTCCGCCCAGGAGCGTTTCAGCTCCATGAGGAAGTCCGGAAAAATGGGCATTTTCTGCAACATTGTCGGCTGCTTCGCGTAGAAGTAGCTTCCCGCTTGCCTCGTAGACTGTTGTTGAGGCATGGGGTCTGGCCACGTGACCTGCAGGGCATCCTCCCCCCTATGACACAGGTCGAACAGAGTAGGTACCGACAAGTCCGGTTCCGGAAGGATTTGCGCCAGGTTCTGGGAGGAATCCACAGTTTTTCCTTTATGACCATATTCAGCGTCTTGGTCGGACACTTCGGGCGTCGAGTTCTCGACGGCAACTGAGGAGTCAGACATGTTGTCCTCTCCGACTCGACCGTTGCATTCCAGGTCCACGTTTTCGAGCTTCGGTTCAGGAGCGAGCACTTTAGTGCGGTGTGCGACTTTCAGCGCTGCGTTCCTAGCCATGGATTTGGCCAACGCGTCAGCACGACGTTTCCTCACTACCGCCAACATTCGACGGCAGTGGGAGCAGGAGTCATGGAATTCCAGCGCTTTCCTCACGTGCAGAATCCCTAGGTAGACAGGACAGGCCTGTGTCCGTCGCCGAGAGGGAGTAGCCACATCCGCTGGGGCAGGGGCATGAGCGAGGACTCGTCGTCCTGGTTTTCTTCCTCCTTGTCCTCCGTTTTCTCTTCTCGGGAGCCATGTCCAGCGAGAAGATTAGAAGTTGGTCCTAGTTTCCTTTTTGTTCGAAGCCGTCTTCTCCGTTGTCTTGCTTTCGCTGGTTAGCCTGCTAACGACTAGCAGGAGGTTGTGACGTAGTTAGCGCCGTTGAGCAAAGCAGCTGGGGAAAAAGAAGAAAAAATCGGGGTAAGTAGAAAAACGTTGGACTAGCTTTCGCCAGCCTAGCAATACGCAGGAAAATTTCTCTGTACGCTCAGTGTAGGGAGCAAGCTCACCTCAGTCGAGCGATGCGACAACAGAGAAGTCCCATGAAGTTCAGGTGTTAAGCGAGGTGAAGGGCAAAAAAGAGAAAGATGGACGGGCGTCAGCCGCTTAAGTACCCAGAGGGCAGGGCCTCTGGTGCGGCGTTGACGCCCTAGCCGTAAAGGCGTGAGTATATTCCTTCAGGTAATCGCGCGAGGACGAAATTCCCATAGCAAGTATGTTGGCCGTCAGGATGCTAAACACTCTGCCTGCTCTGCCTCCCCTCCCATTTGAACTGCCTTAACACAAAAAAACTTTCTCACACATTACCACACAACACAAAGATTTTAACACTGGACTCTGTGTCATCAAACGGGTTATTCACTAAACTCTCGGTCATGTGCTCATTCAGTTTGCACTACTTCTCATATTTGCACTAATGTTTGTATTACATTACTGCCTATAGTCATACTACTGTTTACATTCACTGTTTACATTTATTAATACTGTTTACATTTATTACTACTGTTTACATTTATTACTACTGTTTACATTTACACTACTTTTATATCTACACTACTGCTGATACATATACAGTATTCTCTGACTAGCCTTATTTAAGGATGCCCAATGTGCCTTATGTGCCTTACTGCATATGCCACTTTGCCTCTATACCAACATCAACTACCTCATACATATACTGTGTACATTAACTCATATGCTGCTTTGCCACTCTTTGCAAATGTCAATGCTAGAACCTTCAGTTTATTTTATAGATATACTTTTTATACTTTTTATACTACTATGCAAAAACTCAGGACAGTATTACACTTTTATTATTTCATTTTATGCTTATGTTCATTAAATGTTTAGTGTTTTAGTGTTGGTGTAAATTTTCATACTTTTATACTACTATGCAAAAACTCAGGACAGTGTTACACTTTTACTATTTTATGCTTATGTTTATTA
>JBBPBX010009081.1:27669-39451 GCA_038048925.1 Garcialebias charrua | reverse complement strand
TCTCCGAACTCCTCCCACGCCCGAGTTTTTGCCTCAGCAACCACCCGAGCCGCATGCCGCTTGGACTGTCGGTACCTATCTGCTGCTTCCGGGGTCCCACAGGCCAAAAAGGCCCAATAGGACTCCTTCTTCAGCCTGACAGCATCCCTCACCGCCGGTGTCCACCACCGGGTTCGAGGGTTGCCACCACGACAGGCACCAACAACCTTGCGGCCACAACTCTGATAAGCTACCTCGACAATAGAGGCGCGGAACATGGCCCACTCGGACTCAATGTCCCCCGCCTCCCTCGGAACGTGTTCAAAGCTCTCCCGGAGGTGGGAGTTAAAGCTCCGTCTTACGGGAGACTCTGCCAGACGTTCCCAGCAGACCCTCACAATACGTTTGGGTCTGCCAGGTCTGACCGGCATCCTCCCCCACCATCGGAGCCAACTCACCACCAGGTAGTGGTCAGTTGACAGCTCCGCCCCTCTCTTCACCCGAGTGTCCAGGACATGCGGCCGCAGATCAGATGAGACGACAACAAAGTCGATCATCGAACTGCGACCTAGGGTGTCCTGGTGCCAAGAGCACATATGTACACCCTTATGCCTGAACATGGTGTTCGTTATGGACAATCCATGACGAGCACAGAAGTCCAACAACAAAACACCACTCGGGTTCAGATCAGGGGGGCCGTTCCTCCCAACCACACCCCTCCAGGTCTCACTGTCATTGCCCACGTGAGCGTTGAAGTCCCCCAGCAGAACAAGGGAGTCCCCAGGAGGCGCACTCTCCAATACCCCCTCCAAGGACTCCAAAAAGGGTGGGTAATCTGCGCTGCCGTTTGGCGCATAGGCACAAACAACAGTCAGAGCCCGTCCCCCCACACGTAGGCGAAGGGAGGCTACCCTCTCGTTCACCGGGGTGAACGAGAACATCTAACCAAAAAAATGGAAAAATTGCAAAGGAAGCAAGGTTGTTAAAAAACAAAAACAAAATAGCATCAACATGGACAAGAAATGGATACATCTTTATCAAAACAAAGGAAGGGTCTCAGCCTAAAATGATAAAAGAGCTGACGGATCTGGATGAACACAGGAGATGAAAAATTACAAATCAATGAAACAATAAATAATAAAAGAGGTGGTGGAGTCGCTCTATTTGTCAATAATGAAATAAAATGTAAATTAAATAGCGAAATGTCAATAATAGTTGATAATATTATGGAAATGATAACAATAGAAATAATAAACAAAAACGATAAAAACATAATAATAAGTTGTGTATATAGATCACCAGGAGCTAATATAGAAATATTCACGGATAAAATCTTGGAGCTAATGGAGAAGAGTTTTAATAAAAATGTTTTTTGTGTGGAGACTTTAAAGCTCCGCTGACATCATCTTTTAACTTTCCATAAAATGGCACAACATATATATATATTAAGATTGACCTCTGATCGTTTTTGCTAAAACAATGTGAAATTAATGAAAATTCCTCTCCAAAATAGTTTAAAATTAGCGCCGTTTTTTTACACGGTAAATTCGGGTTTTTCCGGTCACGTGATTGTGACGTCAGATACAGATCTCTGCTCCAACGGCACATTTAATACAATGGAGAAAGATACAAACGCATCCGTCGAATTTAGCCATTTAAAACTTTAGATTTTAGCGATTTGGCTTCAGTTCGTGAAGAAGAAGTTATTTTGAGTGATAAACAACAAACAGCAAGGTTTCTTTTGTCCGTGTTGCTTTTTTTTTCAGGAGAGGTTTCACATACATGAAGTGAGCACCAGATGTCAGCAAAGCAGAGCAATCTACAGTGCTCTGTAAGAGTTATCACGATAGCTTTGCTGACATCTGGTGCTCACTTCATGTATGTGAAACCTCTCCTGAAAAAAAAAGCAACACGGACAAAAGAAACCTTGCTGTGTGTTGTTTATCACTCAAAATAACTTCTTCTTCACGAACTGAAGCCAAATCGCTAAAATCTAAAGTTTTAAATGGCTAAATTCAACGGATTCTCCATTGTATTAAATTATTATTATATTTTTTTTCATTCAACCTTTATTTATACAGGCTAGCCTCGTTGAGTCACGGGGACTCATTTACAAGAGGGACCTGTCTCACTCACACCAAACAACCATCCACTCTCACACCTAGGGTCAATTTAGAGTCACCAATCAGCCTAACAAGCATGTTTTTTGGTCTGTGGGAGGAAACCGGAGTACCCGGAGGAAACCCACGCATGCACGGGGAGAACATGAAAACTCCACCCAGAAAGGCCCCAGACCGGGATTTGAACCGGCAACCTTCTCGCTGAGAGGCAGCAGCTCTACCAGTTGTGCCACCGTGCTGCCCAAATGCCCAAATGGCTAAATGTGCCGTTGGAGCAGAGATCTGTATCTGACGTCACAATCACGTGACCGGAAAAACCCGAATTTACCGTGTAAAAAAACGGCGCTAATTTTAAACTATTTTGGAGAGGAATTTTCATTAATTTCACATTGTTTTAGCAAAAACGATCAGAGGTCAATCTTAATATATATATATATGTTGTGCCATTTTAAGGAAAGTTAAAAGATGATGTCAGCGGAGCTTTAACATTGATATGGGAATAAAACAGATTCAAATAACATAAGCACATTTATAAACTCAATGTACAGGAAACCCTCGAGGTACGACACCCGCGACCTACGGCAACTCAGACTTACGATTTTATCATATTTAATAAAAATATGAAAATATATATATATTTTTTTTGTGTGTGTGTGTGTTAAATGTTATTAATTTCATGTGTATAGCACTTTGTTGCAGCTGTGGTTGTTTTAAATGGCTTTATAAATAAAGTATAATTATTAATATTACGTTTTTATTACAATTTTATCGTATTTACGCAACTTCCGGTCGTTTCCGGTCGCCATTTTATAGGGGTGTAACGATACACAAAACTCACGAGACGAGACGAGACAAATCACAGATCTCGCGAGAACGAGACGAGATTTTAATATTAGTTCAAGAAAACTTCAAAGATCGGTTTTATGCCGCAAAAAGGCTTTTATTCTGTTTTAACATGTATTACAAACCCAACTGATGTCTTCATTTTACTGATTGAATCTCCTTAGACCTTAGAACGTTCAACTTTGTTTAAAAAAATAGATATTCACGCAGGACTTTCCAAAAATTGAACATAAATATCCGCATCAGCACTGACTCTGCAGCCGTCACTCACCAGTGTTGCCAGATTGGGCGGTTCACCGCGATTTTCCTTCTGACTTTTGCGGGTAGAGATTGCTTTGGGTGGGTGGGACTCTATCTGGCAACACCGGTCACACCGGTGTTTACACGCGTGTCTTTACATTCGGGGCAGCGTCGGCAGCGCCGGGACCCTCCATCAATGTAGAGGCGTCTGCGGCACCCTCCATCAGTAGTTGGGGCGTCTTCTGTAGCAACTTCATCCGGCGAAGCCATGCTGTCCGTGACTCTGACTTGCTAGGGGCTCTGCTAGCATTAGCATTAGCGTCTCGCGAGACAACGTTACCTCTCAACGAGAGATATCGCAGGAGTTTAATATCGCGAGATCTCGTACAACGAGATCTCGTTACATGCCTACCATTTTACAATTGTCTACTGCGGTCAATGGAGCTCCAGAGGCTACTGTCAGCTGGCAGAGGACCGTGTGTCCGTTCAGGGTTACCTCATATGGATAAATTTGCTGGAAACACTCGGTCAACTCTGTGGACGTCTCAGGCCCGGAGGAGCAGCCGCGGATCGCCCCGCGATCGCTCCCACAACGCCGCCCGACATGCTAACGACAGCAGCTAACAGAGCAGCTAACACAGGCGAAGACACCGAGCCGACATGCCGCGGAGGGGCCATCTGCGGCCGGGAGCTCGCCGCAAATGTCCGCCTGGCAGTCGGGGGACACCGAGCTAACGCGGAGATACAAAGCCGACAGCCTTTTTGAATGAACTGACATGCTAACCATTGCTGCTAATGGCGGGGCCTAACCGTAGCTAACGCCGAGCTTGTTTTGGATGGAGGAACATCGCGGAGAAACGGCTTTCAGTAAGTTTTTTTTTTTTCTGGCTCCAAATGTATGAAGTTAAGAAGCTAACAGTCCTTCTTTTAAACAGTTTTGACCACGTGTGTGCGTGTGGAGCGTAAGGAAGCTGGGGGAGCTCGGACGGGTGCGAGCTGATGCTAAAAGACGAAGGCAGGCTTTGACCAGCTCAAAGTAAGACATTATATTTTTTATTTATTGTACAGTACTGTATTCATTTACTGTACAGTTCTGTGCATGTTTATGGCCTAGTATGTCTGCTTGTTCAGTCTCATGCCATTAAATATGTGTGCGGCGCTCCGTTAGCGGTATAGCCGCGACCTATGTCAGAAACGCGGACCTACGACAGGCAGGTGTTTTTGGTCCGCGAGGTACGACAACATCGACCTAAGTCACACCCGTAGGTCCCAATCCCTGACGTAACTCGAGGGCTTCCTGTACAGTTTAAATATTTATCCATTGATATCAAAGCCAACAAGAATTACAACTCATAGTGCCACAATAATTGATAATATTTTCACAAATATAACAAATGGGGACGTGATAGGTGGTATCTTAACGACCGACTTAAGTGATCATTTACCAGTTTTCACAATCTATAAAAATGATCAAAGCATCACAAAAGCAGTCACAATGAAGAAAAAGATCATAAACACGTCAAAAAACGTTTTGGAAAAATTGAAAGAGGATCTAGATAAACAAGACTGGAATGATGTGTATGTTGATGATGCGAACAGAGCATATGACGCATACCTGCAAACTAGTCACCTTTCGGCGAAATTCGCCGTTTTCAAAGCAAAAGATATCATTTACGTGATTCGTGTAGATCCGATGAGTTTTTGTTTTCGGGGGTGGGGGGGTCAGACCCATGACAGATTAGAATGCATCATTTCCCACTGACTGGATTTCAAGACAGAGTAATGCATCTGTCGTCAATAAAACATCTTTGTTGGAGCGCGTCATTTTGGCCAATCACAACCTCAGGATAGACGGGGGAGGAGACGACAGCGAAATCTTTGAACTGAAGTAAAAAAAAAAAACTCTGCAGCGCGAGTCCAGAGAGCTCTGTGCGAGTTGCGCGCGGAGGTTCAACAGAGCGCGAGGGAAGAGAGCAGAGAAAACTGTTCGAGCCAACTCCTCCAACGTGTGGGAGCTCTTGAAGCTTCACAAAGATAAAAAAAAAACCTGCAACACGCAGTTTTGCAAAGTGACACGGGAGAACCACGCTGATGAAAACATGACGGAGTCGTAAACTTAAGGCCGAGATACACTGAAGCAGACTCCGTATACGTGCGTACATGCGCATATTTTGTGCGTATGTTTTTGCTGCTATACTTCAAGAAACTATCAGCTTTCAAACGCTCTCGTTCTCCTTGTTGTAATATGAGCAGCAGCACACGGAAGGGACTCAACTGAGCTCGCTGATTGGTCACTTGCTGACACGCCTACTGAATTGATTGACAGCGCTCAGTCAGCTGAAAGTGAAACCTAGTCAGCTGAAAGTGAAACCTTTAACATGAGCAGCTCGCTGGACTTCTGCGGTGTTCTGATGCGGTGTTTCTACTATATATGTTATAAAAAGTTCTCTCAGAAATAAAAATAATAACAGGGAGCGCTTTTCCTGCAGCACACAGCCCACCAGGGAATATTAAAACATCGCGCACCCAGGTAGGACCTGAATTCATTCATTTCAATCATCGAGTGAACGGAGGAAGAAGCGGTTACTTGACTTTAGGCAAAAAAACAAAAGAAAAGGCCCGATCAGCGATAAAGAAGGGGAATTTATTTCATTTGTGTAACATACAAAACAGTCCGGCGCCGGGAAGTTTATGGTCAGACACCGCGTATCGCGCACGCGGATCGCGTATGCGTAGTAAAAAAATACTTTTGCGCGTACATGCCCTGAGGGGCTACGCGGGGCTACGCTTTTGCCACAGCGTACGTACGCTGCGTATAGGCGTACCGTAAGGACGCTCGAGTGTATCTCGGCCTTTACTTCACCACGGTGTGTATCACTAAATCAGAAAACTAAAAAGCCCCTCCTAAATTCACCGTTGGTGGTTATTAAAATGTCACCTGCTCATTGGGTAAAGTTAATATTTTTATTGAGTGTCACCATTGTTTAGTAAAATGGCATGTTGTGTTACAAATGAAACTAAATAAAAATTAACAAAATAAAAGTCAATTTCACCTCTAGTCATTGTGATAAATTGTCACATTAATTTCATTATCTGAGCCACATAGTGAGTTTAAAAACAGGATGATGTCTATATGAACTAGTTGAATGAGGTGTCTCTAAAATATCCTGATGCATGATCAATAATCATTTAAACAATTTTTTAATCTGTCCACAGAACCTGACTTTATTTCTAAAATAGTTATTGAATCAAGTGTTTACATGTAGGTAAACATAGATGTTTAACAACTTGTTAAAATACACCAGAATGCAGGAAATGGCATCTACTTTGTTCAACATTTTCTGGCAAAACATTTAAAGGGGACCACACATGCAAAATTCACTTTTTAATGTTTTTTTACTAAACTTTGGGTATTTACTTCATAAAAAAACAGTCCTTGTGCCAAAAAAATGCACCCAGTGGTTTATTTACTCTAAGTAGATTTATTTATTTTTGATAAATACACCAGGATTCACACTTCCTGCATTTATTGACGTCACAAGCCGCCAGCCAATCAGATCAAACCTGAGTCCAGCCCCTCACCTAGCAACCCCTGGTTAGGCTCAACCCACTTCTGTATTAAACACATGACTGTTGTTTTTCATGATTTCATCTCATCTTTTGTTTATATGTTCTTAATTTCATGTGTACAGCACTTTGTTGCAGCTGTGTTTTTTTAAATGGCTTTATAAATAAAGTATAATTGTTATTTTTATGTTTTAGTTCAATTTTTAGTGTATTTGCGATCGCTGCCAACGCGCAGCCGGCAAAAATTAAACGAGCGGACCACAGGCGGAAGGACCGGGTTCGACGGGACCCTCTTCCGGCGCGATGGAGCGGAGCTTCAACTGTACAGCCTTGCAGCAGCCTCGCAGCAGGCTCGCAGCAAGAGGACCTTCTCCTTACAGATTAATTTACGGGAGACACTTGGTGAACTTTGTGTTGTCTTCACTGGAACAGCGATAACTCCCAAAATCTCATCGCGTGCAACGAGCGGAGCTGGCGAAAACCGGAAGAGGAACAAGCTAACATTAGCTTCGGATTCGGGTGGTCTAATGCTAAAAGGAGCAGCAAACTGCGGCGCGCTCAGACGGGTTTCGGTAAGTTATCTTAAGCTAACACTAACAGTAAGTCAAATGAGTAATAAAAAAAGAGCTAATTTTAAAACAACAACACATTACAGATACTGGCTGTTACAGAGGGCGTGAACAGATCGTTGAAGGGCGTGGACTTCAAGAAACCGGTCGTTCAAAACGAAAGTTAAAAATGGCAGAATTAAAAAGGGTATAATTGATTATCTAATAATTATTTTGTGCATTAAATTGAAGGAATAGGGTCTGGATATCCCACAGAAATACCATAAAAATTTAAAAAATACATCTGAGGTCCCCTTTAAGAAATGAGTTTTTACTGTTAGTAAGTAAGTTTTATTTATATAGCACATTTCACAGACATGAGAGTCACAAAGTGCTTTACAAAAGGAAAAATAGAATCATTAAATCCCAGAAATACTATACAAAAAGGTAAAACCTAACAAACTCTAAAATCAATGTACAAAATTAACCAAAAGCCTGTCTGAAGAGATAAGTCTTAAGTTTTTAAATGCATCTGTTGACTCGGAGCAGCGCATTGTTAGCAAAATGTTCTGCTGTATTTGACTTGCTGCTGTTGTTGGTTGTTAATTTTTTGGTTGACACAATCTTTCCTATTTATGTTCTCATTAAATCAGGTTAGTAAATGACTTTTACCTGAAGCATGTTAAAAAATTACAAAATCTTTCGGGGGGGGGTTGGCGCAACGTTTGTCACCTTTTTCATCCCTTCTGAGTTTGCAGGTATGATGATGAGTTTATGAATATGTCTTGGAAGCTCTGTATGAAAAGAATTGTGTGCAAACAAATTACACAAAGAGAAATACGATTGATCAACCATGGATGACAAAAGGGTTGAGAAATGCTTGTAAAAAAAAGAATTATTTGTATTCATGTTTCTTGAAATTGCGAAGTCAGAGCGCTGAAGAAAAATATAAAAAGTATAAAAATAAATTAGTAGGGATTATAAGGAAACATAAGAAAGAATATTATAGTAAATTATTAGATAAAAGTAATGGTGATATGAAAGCAACATGGCGAGTAATGAATAGTGTCCTGAAGAATCATAAAGCAAAAACTGGTATTTCAAAATATTTTGTAAAAGACAACGATGAAATTCATGATGAAAATGAAATTGTAAATGGATTTAATCAATATTTTGTGAATGTTGGATCAAGCCTTGCAGCTAAAATACCAAAAGTAGATAAAAATGTGATCCACTCAATTACAGGTTGTGCAAATAGTATTTTTCTAAATGGAACTAACAAAGAGGAAATAATGAATGTAGTAAAAAATCTTACAGACAAGAGATCAAAAGACTGGGTGGACATGGATATGATGTTTGTAAAGGACATAATGAGCCATGTTATTGAGCCGTTCACATACATATGTAACTTATCATTTTCAACAGGAATATTTCCAGATAATATGAAAGTAGCTAAGGTCGTTCCTCTTTTTAAAAATGGTGATAAATGTGTATTCAACAATTATAGACCTATATCCTTGTTACCACAGTTTTCAAAAATTCTTGAAAAACTATTTGTAAACAGACTAGATCAATTTATAGATAAACAAAATATTCTAAGCAACAGTCAGTATGGGTTTAGATGGTAAAAGGTAAATGGAGCTTATTTATATAGCGCTTTCCAGCCCCCTGTGAGGAGCCCCAAAGCGCTTTACAATACCAGCCATCCACCCATTCATTCAGACATTCATACACCGGTAGTGGTAGCCTGCCTTGCAAGGCGCCATCCAGACGTACCGGGAGCAACTTGGGGTTAAGTGTCTTGCCCAGGGACACAACGACCCATGGTGGGCGGACGTGGGATTCGAACCTCCAACCTTCCGATCGGGGGTCGACTGCTATCACCACTACACCACGGCCGCCCCGTGAGCAAAAAACTCTACATCAATGGCTCTCATGGAATTAATGGAACAAATAACTACTGCTGTCGATCAAAAACAATATTGTATCAGTATTTTTGTTGATTTAAAAAAAGCATTCGATACTATTGATCACACCATTCTCCTTGAAAAACTGAACAAATATGGTATTAGAGGACCAGCATTACAGTGGGTATCTAGCTACTTAAAAGATAGGAAACAATTTGTACAAATAAATGATGTAAGATCTGACCTCTGTAATATCACATGTGGAGTTCCCCAAGGCTCTGTACTTGGACCAAAGCTTTTTATTTTATATGTGAATGACTTGGTAAATGTGTCAGGACTCCTTAAATGTGTACTTTTTGCTGATGATACCACTTTTTTCTGTTTAGGTGAAGATATAGAACAAATGTTGGAATTGATAAAGACAGAATTTGTCAAGATACAAACTTGGTTTAAAATAAATAAATTATCATTAAATCTAGAAAAAACTAATTACATGATATTCGGTAATAAAAAGAAAACTGTTGATGTTCCACTCAAAATTGAGGGTGTTGAGATTTGTAGAGTGAGTGAGGTGAAGTTTTTGGGTGTTATCATTGATGACAAACTGACATGGAAACAACACATAAATTCTGTAAGAATAAAAATAGCTAAATCGATTGCAGTACTGTACAAAGTCAGAGACCTATTGAATGATAAAGCTCTGTATTTGTTGTATAACACAATCATTGTTCCACACTTAATCTATTGTATTGATGTTTGGGGGAATGCGTGTAAAACAATCACAAAGCCTATTTTTGTATTACAGAAAAGAGCTGTAAGAATTATCACTAGAAAACATTACCGTCATCCATCAAGTACATTATTTTATCAACTGAAGTTATTGAAGTTCCATGATTTGGTAGACTATAATATTTTATCAGTTATGTATAGGGCTCAAAATAATGCATTACCTTTAAATATCCAAATGCATTTTGTTAAAAGACAAAGTTGTTATAATCTTAAGGGGACAGAGATGTTTGTAAAACCACAATTCAGAACTAGTTTGAAGGGACGTTCTACCTCAATCCAGGGAATTAGATTATGGAATGGCTTGGAGAATGTAGTTAAAAATGCCAAGTCAATGTTTACATTTAAGAAAATGATCAAAACAAATGTGTTAAAAAATATATATGAAATAGCGTAATGTGTATTGTATTAGTTAGAAAATTAGAAAGAGTTAGTCATTTTGTACTGTTGGTTGAAGATTATTATTGTTTAATCTGATTGTTGGAAAAAGTTGGTTGAAGATTATTATTGTTTACATGGTTGATTATTGTTGTTTAATCTGATTGTTGGAAGTAAGGGGCAGATATAATAAGATTTATTCTTCTTTCTGCTACCTTTCATTTTTTTATATTTTGTACATTATCATTTATGAGATTGTCTTGTATTGTTTCTTTTGTAAAAAAAATGAACAAATTTAATAAACATAAACATAAACTTCAGAATTAAAAACCTTTCGAACTCCCTGCACAATTTTTTGAACAAGTTTAAGGAAACAGCTGTTTTGCTTGTTGAATGGAATCTTGTCTAAAGTCACATTTTCCTTAGATTAAAACAAGACAAACTCATGGCCTGTTTTACTTTTCGAAACAAGAATTTTCTGGAACCTTGGTGCCTACCGGTATACTGTATACTTTTATATTTACTCTGCATAAGCAAAGACTGACGAGGTAGGAAAAGGAAGAACGAAGAAACAAAGGCAGACATGAAAGAACAGTAAAAGACAGAAAGAAAGAGATCTACGATACTTCCTGTTTACAGCAAGCAGAGAACCCAGGAAGCAAACAAGTGGGCCAGCAGACCCATAGATATCATATATAGAACACTAGATACCGCATGGCCCGCTCTCGCCTATTGGAGCTGACGAGATTTCAGGCGGCCATCTTGGCGCTGTCGTCCGCTCCACTCAGCCTTATATATTTGGCTGGCACAATAAAGTATCAGCGCATTTAATCAATCATAACACGCTGAATAGTAATCCCATTGCCACATATTTAAATGTTAGGCATACAGCTATTAAAACTGCATGTATAGGAACATATATTTTAGCATATTTAAATAATTTTGGTGGAATACCATACTTAATTATATGACATGTTTAGCAAGATGCAACCAAAGATGCAATTTATTCACACACACATTATGTATACATATTAGATACTGTAATTATATATACAGTATATATATATATATATATATAATATATATATATATATATATATATATATATATATATATATATATATATATATACAGTATATATATATATATACAGCATATATATACAGTATATATACAGCATATATATACAGTATATATATTCAGTGTATATATACATACACATATCTATATATACATACATATACATACACACATCTATATCTATATACATACACATATCTATATACAGTATATATATACATATACACATATCTATATATAAATCTATATCTATAGGCATATCTAATAGATATATATACAGTATATATATAAATATATATATATATATATACATATACATATATACAGTACACAT
>JBBPBX010009081.1:12052-27045 GCA_038048925.1 Garcialebias charrua | reverse complement strand
TTAAAGGGGACCACACATGCAAAATTCACTTTTTAATGTTTTTTTACTAAACTTTGGGTATTTACTTCATAAAAAAACAGTCCTTGTGCCAAAAAAATGCACCCAGTGGTTTATTTACTCTAAGTAGATTTATTTATTTTTGATAAATACACCAGGATTCACACTTCCTGCATTTATTGACGTCACAAGCCGCCAGCCAATCAGATCAAACCTGAGTCCAGCCCCTCACCTAGCAACCCCTGGTTAGGCTCAACCCACTTCTGTATTAAACACATGACTGTTGTTTTTCATGATTTCATCTCATCTTTTGTTTATATGTTCTTAATTTCATGTGTACAGCACTTTGTTGCAGCTGTGTTTTTTTAAATGGCTTTATAAATAAAGTATAATTGTTATTTTTATGTTTTAGTTCAATTTTTAGTGTATTTGCGATCGCTGCCAACGCGCAGCCGGCAAAAATTAAACGAGCGGACCACAGGCGGAAGGACCGGGTTCGACGGGACCCTCTTCCGGCGCGATGGAGCGGAGCTTCAACTGTACAGCCTTGCAGCAGCCTCGCAGCAGGCTCGCAGCAAGAGGACCTTCTCCTTACAGATTAATTTACGGGAGACACTTGGTGAACTTTGTGTTGTCTTCACTGGAACAGCGATAACTCCCAAAATCTCATCGCGTGCAACGAGCGGAGCTGGCGAAAACCGGAAGAGGAACAAGCTAACATTAGCTTCGGATTCGGGTGGTCTAATGCTAAAAGGAGCAGCAAACTGCGGCGCGCTCAGACGGGTTTCGGTAAGTTATCTTAAGCTAACACTAACAGTAAGTCAAATGAGTAATAAAAAAAGAGCTAATTTTAAAACAACAACACATTACAGATACTGGCTGTTACAGAGGGCGTGAACAGATCGTTGAAGGGCGTGGACTTCAAGAAACCGGTCGTTCAAAACGAAAGTTAAAAATGGCAGAATTAAAAAGGGTATAATTGATTATCTAATAATTATTTTGTGCATTAAATTGAAGGGATAGGGTCTGGATATCCCACAGAAATACCATAAAAATTTAAAAAATACATCTGAGGTCCCCTTTAACCTTGTTACTTTTGAACAAATAAACAAATAATCTAGAGAGGAAACACTATACAGAACAGCAGTGTTTCCCCTACCATTATACTGTACAAGGAGGGCACCTCACCCTGTCAAAAGAACAGAGCACCCCGCCTACCAAAATTTCCTTCACCCACAACATTCTTCTTTTGGCATTAATATGGTTTAATATAAGAACTCAAGCAGCAGACAGCCTGTCTCCGTGAAAGACATGCCAGCTGCACACTTCCGCGGAGGTGCGCTGTCTGTCTCTCTCCGACCCAAAGTTTGGACATGTGCGCAAGTTGCACATGACTGTCTGATGATGGTGACTCTCCAAACACATTAACATACAATAAAAAAAATACGATACAAAGTTAGACTGTAGATACAAAAGTCCCAAGGAGGTAGGGGCGAGGTGAGGGAGGAGGGGGTGGGGGTGATGGTGTTTCAGTTCTGGTATCACCCCAGGCTGTGAATTGGTCACGTACATTTAATATGTGGACGTGTAATAATTTATTACATCATCACCTTCATGAAAAGGCGGGTAGTTCCCTTTGGGTAGCAGGGTGTCATCCTTCGCTTCTCTCTGCTGCTCACACCCAGGCTCAAAAGCTGCTTTGTCATAAACAAGTGCGACTTCACTCAGCACTCACTTTATCGGTTCTCCTCAGGTGAAGGGTGATTTGCTGCTGTGACTCGTCTCCCTGCTCTGTGGGTGTGATCCTCAACGTAAAGTGGGCGGTATCGTAACAGGTCATTGTGTTTGAGCCAGTTTGCCCGCTGTGGATCTTAATTGCCTATAATCGGACTTCAATTTCTTTAGCTTATCCCAGCTCCGCTTATAAGTCCAGGTGTAGCCATGCTGTGCCATCATCTCAAATATCTCTCTGTGACATTGTTCGTTAACATGATCAAGGCGGAAGTGGCAATTCAGATGTAGTTTGCAGTTTTGCTGGGCAGGTCATCCAGTGACGTAGCTTCATAGCCAATCAACGGTTGCTGTCTGCTTGCTTCAAAATCGGCACCTCAGAGCAGTCTGTTTGGAACCAGATGGTTCCATAAACCAGGCTGAGTCAGGGTGGGTACCGGCAGTAAGCAGGCCCTTAACTGGTGTGGAACCAATGAGTGCTGAGACAGTGGCAAAGCACCAAATGTGAACCAGACAGCATGGCCCACCCTTCTCTGCTCTGATTGGATCAAACTGTGACTGTGGTTTTCTTTATAGGTTGAAAGCAGCATCAGTTGAATCCCTGTATCATCATTAAATTGGATGGCTTTTAACAACTTTTCTACCCCTACTCATTTTTACTGATGACAGACATCCATCAAGGCAATGGAGAACTTTAAAGACCGTGTAAAGTGAATTTCAATATTTTCTTAAATAAACATTATAAATGTCATAATTGTAATGTTGTAAATGAGTAAAAAGTCTCAAAATTGTAGCTCAATTAATTTTGGAGTTATAGATGAAACTGTGTATAAAGATATGTCTTTTTCAGGATTTTTTAGGCGTGGTTTAAACGGGACCGCGTTTCGTCACGCGGTCCTCATTAGTATAGCCCCACCCCCTGCAGCTCCAGCCGTATAAATTCACCTCGGTGGAGCCGTTCACTCGCGAATCGCAGATAGCATCAGATAGCAATAGCATAGATATTTTGTTCATTGTTAGCTAGCTAATCAATTATGCCTCGTTCGTGCATCTTCCCTGGATGTCGCAATGGTCAGGGCACCCGTACAAATCATAACATGTTTTTATACCGCGTGGTTTTATACCGAGTATCTGTAGTGCCTGGATAGGTCAATGGATAAAGCGCTTGCCTTCCGTCCCAAACTCCACGGGTTCAATTCCCGCATGGTACAACTCTTTTTTTTTTTTTTATTCATTCCAGATTAAAAACACACAAGAAAACTATTTACAAAAACAGCGTAACTCTTGGAAAAAGTAGCTGCTGTTACAGAATTCAGATAAAAACAGAGCAGGTTTACTGGCTCTGCTGTCTGCCTCTCCACTGTGGGACACGAGCGCAGCTGCGCTGAAACCACGCCCACGCACTGACACGCCCCCAGCGTTCCAGGGCAAGGCAAAATCATGTTTTTTCATGATTTTTGAGACTTAATTTTATAAGGTAAACAATGTTTTTAATCAGTCAGATTTATATGGGTGATTAATAACACATATTTATGCCATGTGACAAACTAAAAACACACATTTAATTTCACTTTACACGGTCTTTAATCCATCCTGCCCCGACAACTCTTAAGATCTTTGAACAATGTATTTAAGACCAACTTACACATTTTTCAAATTAATTTAAGACATTGTAAAGCCTTAATTTTAGATACATGAATATAAGACTTTAAGGATGCACGGACGTCGGACACCCTGTAGAAGCATGTTGTTTAACAGTGTAACTTTTTACTATTTTAAACAACAAATAAATATGTTATTAACTAAACTGGATAAAAAATGTTTTTTTCTTCGGAGCTGCTATTTTAGAGGTATACCTACACAGTGCCTTAATGTAGATACTTTATACCTGTTAGAGTATTAGGAAGAGTGCCATCATTAGTTTTCCTATTTGGTGTGCAATAGTTTCAGACAACTGCAAACATCTGAAAGAAAATGGGAAGAACAAGTAAAACTCAGAAAGCCTATAGGTTTTTACATGGCATATGCATATTTTTAAGAAAAATAAAAAAGTAAATCCATTGTTTTTTGCAAGAAATAAAATAAAAAATAAATAAAAAATCAAGAGAACCACCAGAGATTAAACTGAGCCAATAAAAGTCCCCTAACAAGCAAGACATTCTCAGTTTGATGGCATTTGTTATTGGCAACTTTCCTACCTGCTGTTTGCTCCTCAAACAAAACCAAATTAACAATGATGTACCAGTTTATATATATCTATATTAATTTAAAAAAAAATCATAAACACTATGAGACAGCACAAAAAATAATGACAGACAAATATTACATCACTTCAATTGGTTTGATCTACGAGGTCATATTTCTAAACACTAACACTCAATAGTCTTTAAACTGTGGCAGAAATCAATAACTGGACAACATTAATCACACATACAACTCTGCATATGAGCACAAATACAGAGACATGCGTTTATAAATTGAGCTTGTGATATCAATATTTCATTTAAGCAGCTCCATCATGGGATCAATAGCCCATGTCACTACAGACACACACTCCTAGTCACACTACATAAATTCCAATAAGTGCTCATCATGCGTTCTAAATGTTCAGCAATAACTTGGGCTTAAAGTCTTCATGTAAAATCCTCTGTGATCTTCAGCCATGACTAATCTGATCATCTCCTTTTTAATTTAGTCTTATTAAGCAATCTAGTTTTTTTCTTAGAAAAGTCACATCCATGTTTATTTTTCCTTTCGTTTTGCATCTTATTATGTCTCTGTAGACCCTAGGCTTATAGTTTTAGACATTCATTGCATTTCAAGGATTGAAATTTGTTAGACATAGGAGAGAAATCAATCTGAAATAAAGCATTTGTCTGATCGCTCAACGGTGAGGTGTAAATGCCTAGTATGTGTGGTTTGTGTGCCTAGATATGTCTCAGCCACTGACCAAATATCTAGTGTAGTCTTCTGAGTCAGTAGAGGAAAAAGTTGTGTGAAATGACAGAAGCAGCAGCAACCAATAAGAGTGCAAGAAAAGGTGAGAGGGAGGCCAAGAGGTGAAGTAGAAAACAATTAACAAACACACAACAAGATGCCAGACAGTACAGTGGAGCAGGTCTGCTTGGATATAATAACAGTAGCTGTGTTTCCATCCATTTTCATTTCGATTTTTGAGCTAATTTTTGAAATCTCGCAAATATGCAAATACAAATTAATGCGAAGCAGAAGTGTTTCCATCTGACTTGTAGCGCATCTACCAAGCCACGCACAGCGTCATTACGTCAGACGTCAGCGTCATTACGTCAGACGTCAGCACTGCGCATGTCTACAGTAAACAGGAAGTAGCGGTTGAAAACAGAACCCGGCCACACATCTCGTCAAAATGGAGAGAATATTTCAGGTACGTGTTGCTATCGGGCGAGTTGTATTTATTCTGTCATGCCAACTAGTTTTAGCGATGTTACATGTTGTCCGGAGCGGAAACAGCTGATCAGTCACGTGACGTGAATGTTCGCTTCGGCAGCACGAGTCGGCAAATGTGTTTCCATCTGTCGTTTTGCGCATCTGCTCGGTTTCGAAGATCCCAAAAACCACCTCAAGCGAGCGTATAAACTTTTTGGCGAATTTCAGGAAGTAACTGCGCATTTTGCCGTTTCCATTAAGCTTTTCTGCTGCGATACTTCAAAATGTGCAGCTAGAAACCTTGATGGAAACACGGCTAGTGTGTACTATCAGAACATCCTGATGCATGCTCAATAATCCAGGTAGAAAATCTAAAAAAGTTAAAGGGGACCACATATTCAAAATTCACTTTTTAATGTTTTTTTTTACTCAACTTTGGGTATTTACTTCATAAAAAAACAGTCCTAAGGCCAAAAAAATGCACCCAGTGGTTTATTTACTCTAAGTAGATTTATTTATCTTTGATAAATACACTTCGTTTCCCACTTCCTGCGGTTTGTGACGTCACAAACCGCAGCCAACCACCTCAAACCTGAGTCCAGCCCCTCACCTAGCAACCCCTGGTGATGCTCCACCCACTTCAGTATAAAACACGTCACGGTTGCCGAGACGTTGAAACTGTGCACACACACACTCTCGCGGGGCGACAGTCTGTAACGTACAAGCACCACTGATCAAAATACTTTTCAGATTAGCAACTTATTTAGTTTAAGAATACTTTTCACTTCATCAAAATCTAATCAAAACTTCAGCGTTCTAAATGTAGGTGTTGTATATGTTTCTTATACGATGAAGGACTGCTTTTGCATAACTGCCAGGTTGGCCTAGAGGTAATGAATTGGACTGTCACCCGAAGGACCGAGGTTCGCGTCCCGGTCACGGCATTTTTTTTTTTTTTAAGCCTTTTGTTTCGGAGAGATTTCATGTGTACAGCACTTTGTTGCAGCTGTGGTTGTTTTTAAATGGATTTATAAATAAAGTATAATTGTTATTTTTACGTTTTAGTTCAATTTTTAGCGATCGCTCTCAACACGCAGCCGGGAGAAATAAAACGAGCAGCAGACCGCCGGCGAAGACACCATCTGCGTGCGGGAGCTGCTGGGAGCTACTGGCGTTTGAGGTCCGGGGGTCCGGTCAGAGGTTGCCTCATGCGGATAAATTAACTGGAGACACTTGGTGAACTTGTGTGTGTGTGGACTGAAGCAGCGATCGCTCCCAAAAGCGCCGCATGCAACGAGCGGAGCTAGCACCGTCCGCTCGGAGGAGGAAAAGCTATCATTAGCCTCGGAGGTGGGCTAATGCTAAAAAAAGGAGCTGCAAATGGCGGCGCGCTGACGGATTCGGTAAGTTATCTTAAGCTAGCACTAACAGTAAGTCAAATGAGTAATAAAAAAAGAGCTAATTTTAAAACAACAACATATTAGAGATACTGGCTTTTACAGAGGGCGTAGTTAATGTAAACAGATCTTTGTAGGGCGTGGCTTTCAGACCTCATTATCATAAACCGGTCGTTTTGAACGGAAGTGAAATTTGGCAGAATTAGAAAGGGGATATTTTATTATCTAAGCATTATTTTGTGTATAAAATTGAATGAAAATTGTCTGGAAAGCCCACAGATACACCACAAAAAAGTATATGACCTACATTTGGTCCCCTTTAAGCCAGGTCCATTTTTTTTTTTTTTTGAACGTCCAGAGACCTGACTTAACTTTTTTGATACTATCAGAACAGACTAAACAGAGCAGGTCTAAAGCAAGGGTCTGCAACCTGCGGCTCTAGAGCCACAGGCGGCTCTTTCAAGCTTTGACCAAAACTAACATAAAACTGAATATTACGTTTAAAAAAACGACTAGTTTTAGCAGTTTTCCTATCATTTCCTTAGCATATATGTGGATACTTGTACTAATAGACATAGTAAATTATACTTTAACTTTATGCTTGATTTCTTCAAAGTAAGAAAAGATAATGACAATATCCTGCGGGAATAATACAGTTCTATCTTACTGTATATTTTCAATGACTCCACAATTAAAATAAAATCATATAGCACAGTTCATCATTTTAGTTTTTTTTTAAATTGGCAAAATTAAATATATATGTTTTTTCTTTACAAGAACCCGTCTTCTGTGATAGACTTGAAACTTGGATATGGGCACCAGTGACCCCTTGCAATCTAAAAAGGAAGAAACGGGTAAACACATGTATGGATGTATGGATAGATGGAAGGAAGGAATCCAGTCTTTTCTTTTGTCGCAAAATGTAAAAATATCAATAAATGTGAACAATCCCTGGATGTTTTTAGCTTTATAATTTCACACCTATAGGCCAGAAAAGCCCCCTCTAACAAACTTAAGTGGCCCATGGGCCACCAGTTGAGCACTTTGAGATTTTTGTTAATGAAAGGTGCGCTACAAATTAAATTCATTATTATTATTATTATTATTGATAATAACAATTGTAGCAGGTTTTGTGGCTCTGGACATGTGTAATTTAGTGAACGAAGGGGCAGAAATGGCTCTTTTGATCATAAAGGTTGCAGACCCCTGGTCTAAAGAGAACTTTCCTGTTCTCCTCAACAACCAGGTAATCAATTAGACACAGTCACTAATATGGATATCCTGAGACAATCTCAAGTATCAGATTGAGGTCCCAATGATCAAGGACTTTTTTTTCTTTGATTGATATCAGAGTAGCTGACCATACACTGCAGTTGATCTCCGTTGTTGAACTAGTGTGTACACTGTACAGTTTTATGCTAGCTGTTCTACAATACAGCTGTTGTAAAACATCGTACTGCAACATTCCAACATGTTTGCATTATGGACATGTTGTAAAATACAAAATGAAAGCAGTCCAGTAGGTACTTGCAATGTTTGCAATTTGAATATTTCTCTTGTTTGTGGTGATTTCGAGTTTAAAGTTACAACAGTTACAACAGTTGCCCCACACTTATGCAGAAAAACAAGGAACTTCATCTTCTACTGTCCTTAAGTTTGGGACTAACTGTTGATATGGCTGCCCATGTGACCTGGTTGCAACATCTCTACTCAATGAGTCCTCAGAGACACAAACGCACTTACACAGAGTAGCAGTATGGCAGCAGATAAGAGCTGGAGATGGATGACTGCGTGTATGCATGCTGCAACTTTATCAGGGTTAGTTGGACAGATAGCTCACTCTGACAGACAAAGACAGAGCACAGAGATGAACAGTGGTCGGGTATGACCTTTTTATCCTAACCCTCAATTATATCTCATATTTCTGTGATGCCAGACATTTACAGATACTTTTCATTATAGATATAAATTTTGCAGCGAGTTATGTGTGACAGGATCAAATACGGTGTTATCCCCACAGAGGTTTATATTTTACACCTTCACATGGTCTCTGAGAACTTAAACATCTTGCTTTTAAGAAACAAACAGAACAATGAATAATTCTAATTAGCAGGTAATAATGTTAATGACACTTACCGGTAGATACGTATTCATGAACTAGTGTAGTGTTTGTGTAAAGTTAAAGATACGTAGAACAGGTTGGGGCCAAGATGGTGTAGTGGCAGGGGAACCGACTTGGGACCCGAAGGACCCAGGTTCAAACCCCAGTCATGGCATAACTTGTGGTGTGTTTGAGCAGCACATCTCATCCCAATTGCTCCCCGGCGCGCTTTCTATAGCTGCCCACTGCCCCACCTGGTGGTGATTGGGTTAAATGCAGAGTCAAATTTCGTCTTGTATGGAAACATACACAGATGACAAAAATGTGACATTATTATTATTATTATTATTATTATTAACATTACTGTAAATTGATTGCTGAGTGAGCCCCATTTAACTCTTTGAGAGACTGAGGGAGAAAATCTAAAACAAGGCAGAATTTGCTTCAAAGCTTTTTGCGACTCATTTTCTTTTATGCAAGTCTCTAATCACTTACACTGCTCTGGAGACTGCATAGGCATTAAAGAAATGAGTCAAATGTGTCCGTTTTTAGATCAGAGCATTTGTGGAAACCTCTTAAGAACTGGACACTCAGATACTAGTTTGTTACCACATTCTTAGTTGTACATGATAGCAAATCTACCTTCATGTAAAATGGTAATTCATTAAATCAATTTATGTTTTAAATGTTATAATGGCATTGCATATACTGTAGTCAGAGAGTCAGATAATCTTTATTGTCATTTGCACCGCATGTGGTACATGTGATGAAACGAGATTATGTAATCCAGTAACATCCAACAACAAAATGTAAGAGAAGAACAGTAATAACATCTAAGATATGACTAGGAAAAACATCAACTAAAAAAATACACTAAGCACTAATGTAATAGAAAAACCATTCCAAATAACAGCACAAACATGAGTCTGTATGAGCGGATGGGCACGAATGAACACAGCAACAAGAAACAGATCAGCATCCTCATGATGTGATATTTTGCAGTGATTATTCTGATTATTTATTTATTCATGAGTCTAACAGCCTCAGGGTAGAAGCTGTTCCTCAGTCTAGTGGTTCTACACTTGATGCTCCTCAACCTCCGTCCTGAGGGGAGTGGGGCAAAGAGTGTGTGTGCTGGGTGAGTGAGGTCTTTCATGATGCAGGTGGCTCTCTTACTGCATCTGGAGGTGTAGATGTCTGTGATGCTGGGGAGACTGACTCCAACAGACTTCTGTGCAGCCTTCACCACTCTCTGTAAAGCTTTTCTTTCTGCAGCTGTGCAAAAAGAAAAGCTTTACAGATTGTAATATATTTACAATTGTGGAATAAGCATTAATAGAATAAGGTAATTATTATCTATGGACTGTATGACAGTTTTAAAATTGTAACAGCATACAGCATATTTGATTTGGATGTAACTGGGACCCTGTGTACATACCGTATTTTCCGCCTGATAGGTCGCACCATTCTATAGGTCGCTTTGTCCAATTATTGGCAATAAATTGGAAACATCCATAAACAGGTCTCACCTTCAGTTAGGTCGCACCTACGACACCGCTGACGTAACGCGTCACCCACCGCTGACGTGACGCGTCACCGCTGAGACAACCCGGAAATGTGGTCAGAGTGTTTAGCTCTGCTGCAAATGTCTGCCACAGGAGCGCACAGCAAGGCTTTAAGAAGATTAACACGGAAAAACAATTATTTGTTTGCTAAAAATTATAGCAAAGATGTGTCTTAGCTTAACCGTTCCTTAATAAATTCACGTACCGGTAATGGTCAAATCTGCTGGATTTAAATTTTTTCGCTTTGACATCTTCCAAACGGTCACGCTCGCTGCGAAAATAAATTATTAATAAATCAAATTTTAGCTCAAACAACTCCAACAGCTAATAGTTTGTAAATGAACACCAAATAATTACTTTCTGTAAGCTGAAAGAAAATCCGCAGAGTGGTTTATGAGCTATTTGCTAAAATATACACGGAAATAAAACGAGGCTAGCCGCGACACGTTTATGCCCATAAAACATCTAATTTTATCTCAAACATCCCATAAAGCTAATCAGTTGTAAATGTCCATACACTGATTACTTTCTGTAAGTTTGATAAAAATCTGTCCTGTGGTTCTTGACTTATCTTGGTAACAAACACAGCTAACGGTAGTTACCTCCAGAGCAGGAGGCCGGGCAGCGACAGAGTGCGTCTGACCAGAGGAGGCTGCCTTCGGACACATGAGGTGGGAACGGGGGTGTACCCTAGCGGACAAAAATGGTACTGCACCATTTTTTGCCAAAATGAAAAACGGTCGTATCTGAGCCAAAAATTGGTCTAAAAATATGGGGGGAAAATCCATAAACAAGTCTCACCTCTCTATAAGTCGCAGGGCATGCAAATTGGGCAAAAAACTGCGACCTATAGTCCAGAAAATACGGTAATTTCGCTCCACTACATGTACCACCCGTGGTGCGAACCACAATAAAGAATATGTGAATCTGAATTTGTGAAACAAACTAAAAAGACTAACAAGTCGTGTAAGCCAACATGAGGAGAGACGTGCATGTGGGATGCAAAGTTTCTTCATGAGTCGGCAGAAATCTGACCTTTTCTATTTCCTCCTATGGTATCTGCTCAATGTAAAATGAGCTTGAGAGTTACCATGGAAGCAAAGTTTTTTTTCCTTTCCATTTCCTGCTTGGTAGCACCTCAGACCGAACCCGATGCTAAGAGCAACATACATACATGAACTGCTTGGATTTACAAAGACAGGCATTGAGTAGCTAAGATGAGAACAACGTATAAGGTTACTTAATGCTACAAGGCCAAGATGCTGCGGTTCAGTGTTTTGCCCTTTTACTGAAGTGTTCAAGGTGACTTCTCAAGCTTGGTGCAATCCATACAGAGGATCTCGCCCAGCAGCAATTTTTTTTTTAACCTTTTTTTTTTTTTAACAACAGTGAGCAAATTAACAGAGGATTTGACAACTGTTTCATGCCAGATGCCATCCAACCTGGGCTCGAACTTGCAACCACAGGATTATGACACTGCGACACTGACCACCAATCTACCACAGGCCATGTTGAGAATTTCTTTGGGATTTGTTATTTAGGATATTATAATTTAATATCAGTAAGTTACTATATTTTTGTTGCTGTTCACCAGATGTTGAGAATTTGTTTGGGACTTGTTATTTAGGATATTATAATTTAATATCAGTAACTATATACTGTATTTTGTTGTTCGCTACTACATTGATTTGGTTGATGTTTGTAGTTGGTATCAGGCTGAAAGCGGACTACGTATCCCATGATGCTTTGTAACCCTTAACCCACATCTGCTCCCCCGGGAACCCTAGATATCAGCTCTCTGCTCCACACAGAGGGCTGTGGGAGCTCAGTGGTCTGTGGTTTTGTCAGGAAGGGCATCCGACGTAAAAACAATTACCAAGTCTTCGTGCGACTAGTTCGCTATGGTGACCCCTGACGAAGGGAGAAGCCGAAAGAAGAAAACAAATAATGTATTAAACTTTATCTTTTATTTTATGTTCAGCACCCGAGGAACACGATTCTTTTTCCTCTAGTGGTTTTCCTTACCAACTATTTTTTCAGTCTAATTGGCTTTCATTTGTCTTTGGCTGAGAATAGCTGGTTCCTGTATTTGGAACTACAACTAATAAGAGAAACGAAAGTAAATCCCAAGGTGATATTCTCAAATTACTTATTTTACCAAATGCTGTTGTCATTTCATTTGTTGTGGACCTTCCATTCAATTCTTTTTTTGAGCATGCATCGGGGTACTTCCAATCAATTATTTGTGTAAAATTTACAATTCAACAAAACACAAAAATGTTGCGACTTTTCAAACAGATGCTGTGATCTGGGAACAAAACTGCAGAGTTAGCAGACATTACTGGAAGTTTATCCTTTCAACAAGCACATGGCCATTTAAACACACTGTGATTTGAAATGGATTTTTTTCATTTACCCTTTATTTATACAGGTAGTCTCATTGAGCCATGAGAACTCATTTTCAAGAGAAACCTGTTTTTTAGGGAGCAGATGGTGGGGGTTAAGGGCCTTGCTCAGGGGCCCAGAGTGGGGCGAATGAGGGTGGAGGCAGGTGTGGGTGTTTCACCTTTTCCATCTACATTTTGATGTTGTTGGTACCGGGGCTTGAACCGGCAAACTTCCGATCACAGGCCCACCGTCTCTAACCTCTGCACCACCACTCCCCATATGAAATACTGTATGACTACAGCATTTGTACCAACATTTCTACATAAAAGGCTATGCTTTTTAATAATTCTGAATACTGTATTAATAATTAAAAATTTAGAAGGTTACAGTATTTTATAAAGAACCCAGAACAAAAATACTGTAGTTCAACATCATCCAACACTGAGGATTTGAAACTGCAGCTTTTTCCTTATTGGTAGACGATGAGGATGATTCCTGCTGTTGCAATCGAATATTCAACTATGGCTATCTTTTTTTTCTTTCTTCTTCTAATGAGCTCATGATGCCTTCACTATTCAATCACACAGAGAACCAAGCGAAGAACAGAAATAGCCCATTAAATCCTTCTTCTCAGAGAAGAACCAATACAGAAAACAAGCGTAGGGAGGAAAACAAGCTCTGCTGAATACGGCGCTAAATCTTATTTCTTTATCGTTAAGCCTGCAGAAACATGATGTCCATCCAGCTGAGACACACAGACTGTGACAGCCTCTGAATCATCTGAAGAAGCTATATACGCAGTTAAAACACACTCAGCCGTAGCTTGCATTTATTGCTCTTTTTCCCCTCACAGCTACAATAATTCCACCAAAGTTATTTATGACGAGTCAAAGTACAGTAAACGACGTAGGAATGTTAGGTCAGTAAATAGAAAAAAGCACAGATCCTACTCTCACTTTGATTGAAAAACAGCAATCAGTTAAACCTCAAAAGCATTAGGCGTTATAAACTGAACACATGCATGCAGCCAAGGTTGATCTGGTTGTGTTGGCCCTTAGCTGGTTGCAGTCAGAGCAGAGCACAGACCGCTGACAAGACTCCCTAGTGGCGCTGGCTGACCCACTTCTCTGCAATTCTATCCCTAACGTGACCCACCGTAGAGCAAGAGGACACACGCAGAAGGAAGCACATGCCTGTATGCACACATACATGCAACAACTTACAAAGCCTGGTAGACTGAGAAACAAGAAAAAAACTGCTTAATGCCTCCAACAGGTTTGTTTTTCACTTTTTCAATTTCTATCCCTCTGTCTGAAGATTAATCATTTAGATTTCTCCTATCTGATCCAGCTAACGTACCTACAAACATCCAGAATGACCTTCAGTTAGCTATTTTTAATCTCGGCTGCCTGTTTAAAGCAGTGTAACCTGCAAGATAAAAATCTTACAACACAAAGACCTGACAGTTCACTTTATAGAAAAGAGCGAAGAAAAGAGGTTTACTAATATTAAAATATCACAGTGTCATTGCTTTAACCTAAAAAATGGAACTCAGCATTAAGTGTTAATCAGCCTTTTAGATTAGGAGCAACGAATGTGTAAAATGTGAGTACCATAAGGCTCAGTATCATAGTAAATCATATTACTACTAGGGCTGCACACTATTAGAAATACTTGTGATGTGCAATATTATTGCTTAAAATTTCAATGACAATATCATTTGCAATAAACCAACATTTTCCTTACTCCTCACTTTCTCTTCTGTCATCACTATCATCCAAACCAAGTGTGAGCATCTAAATGCAGGGACATAAATAAATTTAATGGTTTATGATTTACTGAAGTCTTAGCAGTTTTTTGTGATATTAATATTCAAGGATTCAAGGTTATTTATTTGTTGTACACACCACATGTGGCACATGTGGTGGAAGGAAATTGTGTACACATGGTCCCAGTTACATCTAACAAAAGTATTAAAATGTAAGAAAAACAATAATAAGATCTAAAATATGAACTAAGGAAAATGTTTACTAAAAATACACTAAGCACTAGTAGCATTAAAAAAAAAACAATATGCCGAACAGCAGCACAAACATGAGCCTGTGTGAGCAGATTAGTACGAATGAACACAACAACATGAAACAGATCAGCAGCAGCATGATGTGATTTTTTTCACAGTGATTATCCTGGTTAGAAACTCATGAGTCTAACAGCCTCAGGGTAGAAGCTGTTTTTCAGTCTGGTGATTCTACACTTTAATGCTCCTCAACCTCCTCCTGAGGGGAGCCAGTGCTGAGGGTTATCATGGAGGAGGAGAAGTTGTGGATCCTCACAGACTGTGCCGAGTCTGACAAAAAATTTGCAAAACATTGTGCAACCCATTTTTACTACTAGGCCTGGATTGATATA
>JBBPBX010009081.1:0-12025 GCA_038048925.1 Garcialebias charrua | reverse complement strand
GGGGGGGGCGTTTCACAACGTGAAAATGTTAAAACCAAAATTTTCTAATGCATCACATACTTTATATGTCGGTACTTTCATTTTAAACCAAAAATGCAACTACCGTATGACTATTTTAAAAGGCATGAATATGATTACGGTACATTTATTACCTAATTATTATTAATTATATTGTACATTTATTACCTAATTATTATTAATTATATTGTAAGTACAGTACTTTATTTAAGTAGAATACTAAATAAAACATTTATGATAATTTATTTTAATTTACATATAAACAAGGAGACAAAAAGTACAAAAGTGAGATTGTTGAGTCACAGTTTAAAATCAGTTTGTCAGCTTTTTGCAGAACACAGGACAGATTTTAAACCAATTTGTGATCAGCAAATTTTATCATCATATTTTAAGTTTATTATGTTTATGATCAGTGTTAAAATTGTATTTAATCCACTAGTGTTGAGAATGAAGAAAACAAATCTAAAGTAAACAAAAACATCAGTCAGACTATTTTTATTTCTATAAAGTTTATTTTCAGTTCTCAAGTATTTAGGCCTTTTACACGGATTATATAATGGTGAGATCCTGAGAAGCTGATGTCAGTAAATAATTAGCTGGGTTATTAGCATCCACAACATACCTCCATTGGTAAGCGATTCATATTTCACATGCTAAGTCTTGTACAGTAGTCTGTTGTAAACAATGGTTTTGAATCAGTGTGACCTTAAAAAAAGTGTTTGTGTTTCTTCTAAAGTAGACAAGCCATGACTGACTGAGTTATTCGCTGGATACAATGTACAACCAACCTATGCCATCTTATTTAAAAGGAGCACATTTTTTTAGAGGATTTCTCCCCTCAGCTATTGCAGAAAACTGAATGACAGCTTGGAGCCACAGGTAGGAGAGGTGAAGTGAAGTGATGCTCTGTGACTGAAAGGAAAATAAGAAAACATTTGATCTCTAATATCTTATGTAAAAAAATAAGGTACCAGTACTTAAGCCATGGTAATAAAAATAATTACAGTATGTAGTTTTGACAGTGACTTGGCAACAAGTGATCAGCCCATGCCTAATTACTACCATAATATTTTAGTTTAGTTAAATCTCAGTCTTGATCAAAAAATAGCATTTAATAGTGCCGCCACACTGAAGTGAGTGAGGGGTTGATGCAGTTCCACTTGCTTTATTGTTCAGCTGAATTCACACGTATTTACAATGCACACTACACATCATTATGCTAGAAACTGAATGCCTTCATCTTTTATGTCTGACTCACATTCACATCTTTGTCTGCTCCTGAGCTGCTGGACTCACAGAACAGACTGAAGTCAAGTTCATTTCAACTTCTATTTGATAAAACTGACTGCACACATATTTGGAGCTCATCTATGCATGCATCATTACATTAATGTCTTACTGAGAGTTCTTTCCTCTCAGTCTGCAGCGAGTGCAGCCTGACTGAACTTGCATTTTATTTTCACATGCCTTTTTTTCTTTTGAGAAAATAATTAGCCTAAATTGGTTGAAATGACATTAAATGTTATGACAAAAAGCACTCAGGTGGGAACAGTATACCCACAGAGATTTCTTTCTGCTCAAGTGTGTGCAGAAAAAGGGGAAGGTGTAATGCGTGTTTTTGGATGCCATTCTCTACAGACAGTGGAGTCAACATGCTGTGATGCAAGAATCTCTGCACAAAGATATTATTTTGGAATGCAAAAATAAATAAATAAATATGTGAACATTATTAATATTGTAACCAGTTGTCTTTAATGATGTTGTACAGGATTCTTGTAAAACTCAGGTTTTACAAGCATGCATTCATAAAAAATAAAATTTAAGGACAGTTTATTTTTCGTAATGAGCTCTGGATCATAAAAGTTTAATGAAACCAGTCTCATTTTTACCTAAAATACTTTTAATTTTGCCAACATGCTTTATTTCAACTAAAATATACTGGCTTGACAGTTTTTAGAAATCTATTTTTCTTTGGTGGGCTGCTGTGGCTGAGTAGTTAGAGCAGTTGTCCTCCAATGAAAGAGTTGGGGGTTCAAATCCACCAGCAGTCACATGACGAAATGTCCCTGGGCAAGACATGAACCTCTCTGTAACTGTGTTTCCATCTATTTTCAATTTGAATTTTGAGCGAATTTTTGAAATTTCGCAAAAATGTAAATAAAAATTAATGCGAATCAGAAGTGTTTCCATCAACTGGCTTGAAGCGCATCCACCAGGCCACGCAAAGCGGCATTACGTCAGACGTCAGTGTTACGCATGTCTACAGTAAACAGGAAGTAGCGGTTGAAAACAGGACCCGACCACACATCTCGTCAAAATGGAGAGAATATTTCAGGTATGTGTTGCTATCGGGCAAGTTGTATTTATTCTGTCATGCCAACTAGTTTTAGTGATGTTACATGTTGTCCGGAGACGAAGTCACGTGACGTAAATGTTCGCTACGGCAGAACTGAGTCGGCAAATCTGTTTCCATCTCTCGTTTTGCGCATTGGCTCTGATTCGAAAAACCCAAAAACCACCTCAAGCGAGCGCATCAACTTTTTTGCGAATTAGAGGAAGTTAATTCGAATCGTGCCGTTTCCATTCAGCTTTTCTGATGCGATACTTCAAAATGCGCATCAAGAAACCTTGATGGAAACAGAAACACGGCTATTGCTTCCAATGTATGTCCATCCCATCGGTGTATGAATGTGATCTAAAGCACTGATTAGTCTCTAAGATTTGTTCAATTAGCTTTGTAGAGATCTAATAGAGTGCTGTATGAATAGGTAAATGAGGACACAGATTGTGTTGTAAAACTCTTTGAGTGTCTCCATAAAATAGAAAGGTGCTATATAAGTACTGTCCATTTTTGTTGTTTTGCTTTGATTTTATTGATGAATTCAGTGTATTAAGGCAGAAGGTTATTGGATTTTTTTGCTATAACAGCTAAAATGATTTATGGAGTCATTTAAATAACTAAACTACAAACATTCCTCGAGGCAAAATCTTTGGATCAATAGCTGTGTTTCCATCCATTTTCATTTCGATTTTTGAGCTAATTTTTGAAATCTCGCAAATATGTAAATACAAATTAATGCGAAGCAGAAGTGTTTCCATCTGCTGGCTTGAAGCGCATCTACCAAGCCACGCACAGCGTCATTACGTCAGACGTCAGCGTCATTACGTCAGACGTCAGCACTGCGCATGTCTACAGTAAACAGGAAGTAGCAGTTGAAAACAGAACCTGGCCACACATCTCGTCAAAATGGAGAGAATATTTCAGGTACGTGTTGCTATCGGTCGAGTTGTATTTATTCTGTCATACAAACTAGTTTTAGCGATGTTACATGTTGTCCGGAGCGGAAACAGCTGATCAGTCACGTGACGTGAATGTTCGCTTCGGCAGCACGAGTCGGCAAATGTGTTTCCATCTGTCGCTGTGCGCATCTGCTCATTTTCGAACATCCCAAAAACCACCTCAAGCGAGCGTATAAACTTTTTGGCGAACTTGAGAAAGTAAATACGGATTTTGCCGTTTCCATTAAGCTTTTCTGCTGCGATACTTCAAAATGCGCACCTAGAAACCTTGATGGAAACACGGTTAATGCTTCATTTAATACACTGTGATGGAAGTTAAAATAAAAAAGCATGGGGTTAAAAATCTAAGCAAAAAAAAAGTCAAAGGTTAGAGAAAATAGTTCTCATTTAAAGCTCCACTGACATGTTCTTTTAACTTTTCAAAAAATGGCACAACATATATAAATATTAAGATAGACCTCTGACCGTTTTTGCTAAAATAATGTTAAATGAATGAAAATTTCTCTCAAAATAGTTTAAAATTAGCGCCGTTTGTTTAGACCGTAAATCCGGATCTTCCGGTCACGTGTCAGCATTCCCGTTTCTGACGTCACGTCCGATACTGAACTCTGCTCAAACGACAAAAATATAGACGCATCCGTCGAATTTAGCCATTTAAAACTACATTATAGCGAAGCCAAATCGCTATAATGTAGTTTTAAATGGCTAAATTCGACGGATGCGTCTATACTTTTGTCGTTTGAGCAGAGTTCAGTATCGGACGTGACGTCAGAAACGGGAATGCTGACACGTGACCGGAAGATCCGGATTTACGGTCTAAAAAAACGGCGCTAATTTTAAACTATTTTGAGAGAAATTTTCATTCATTTAACATTATTTTAGCAAAAACGGTCAGAGGTCTATCTTAATATTTATATATGTTGTGCCATTTTTTAAAAAGTTAAAAGAACATGTCAGTGGAGCTTTAACAATTTTCATAAGCAGTGTTAAGAGCCGTTACTTCAACATTTGCAGCATAAAGGATGAACTTGGGCGCTTCCCCACCTGCCTTCTAGTTAACCGATTCAAAATTGAAAACCTATTTCAAGTGGAACAGGAAAAAAGTTTTGGAGTGTCAAGAGTTTCAGGTTATGCTCAGTTTCAATTTTATGCGTGCCACAGACTTCAGTATTGTGTGAAAAAAAAAAACTGTTACAAACATCTTGGCTGGCATCTCATCGACGAACAGAGGAATGCATATAAGATTGAGGTAAGAAAATAAAATAGATTTTTTTTTATGATGCCCTGGCATGAGAAGGTGAGGTTGTGAAAGCAGAGAGAAGGTGATGTGGATGCAAGATGGGAGCTTCCAGAAAAAAAGAAAAGAAAACACAAAAAATGGTATGGCACAGATATATTATCCAATTAACTCAATATATTAAAGGGGACCAATTATAGGTCCTATAAATTTTTATGGTATGTCTGTGGGCTATACAGACCATGTTCATTCAATTTAATACACAAAATAATTCTTAGACAATAAAATTTCCCCTTTCTAGTTCTGCCTTTTGTTCAGAAAGAGCTGTTTATGATAATGAGCTCTGAAGGCCACGCCCTTCAAAATCTGTTTACATTAACTCCGCCCTCCAAAGGGGACCCTGAGTCAGACCCAGAGGCAGAAGACGTGAAAAAATAATAGCAGTACTGTGAAAAAAATTAATTCAAAATTTTACATTACATTACATAAGAAATATATTTTTTCTCAGCAAAGAAATAATTGTTTTTACCGTGTTTTCTTGTAAAGTCCTTCGTGTGGGCTCGCTTCTGTGGCCGGCCGCCATTTTGGGCAGGGCAAATGAGGCGCTGACGCGTCGCGTAGGCCGCTGAGAAACATCCATAAGTTCACCCTCCATGTTAAAAACTCTTCGTCTGACTCTTCGAAAACAAGCAATAAGGCTGCAGAGTAACACACTGGCTGCTAACTGCTATACACGCTCTCTCTAGCGGGGACCGCTTTTTTTCACGGACCACATCCGGCGCTGACCGGATATGGTCCGTGAGCAGTCGTCCGGTTGATTTAAGAGCCCGTAAATAAGTTTTTTCGTTTTTACTGATAGATAATTAGTTATTAGCGGTACTGCATTTTAACAACAACGAAACATCAAACTCTAGGAGCCATTGTGCTGAGATGAACTCAGGAAAAACAACCGTGACGTCTTTTATACTGAAGTGGGTGGAGCCTCACCAGGGGTTGCTAGGTGAGTGGCTGGACTCAGGTTGGGGTGGGTTGTCCTACGGCTTGTGACATCACAAGTGCCAGGATTTGAAATCTAGACATTTAATATCCCTGAAAAATAAATATACTTAGAGTAAATATACCACTGGGTGCATTTTTTTGGTCCTAGGACTGTTTTTTTTTAAGAATTACATACCCAAAGTTGAGTTAAAAAAAAACATTAAAAAGTGAATTTTGCATCTTTGGTCCCCTTTAATGGTATTTTTTAATAAAATACCCAATTAGTAAAATATTTCATAGCTGGGGGAGTGGGGGTGCAAAGGATAGAGAATACAAGCCTGTGATAGGAAGGTAGCCAGTTCGAGCTCCAGACCAACAACATCAAATGTGTGGGTGGGAAATGTACAGTATAACAAACACCTGCTTCCACCCTCATTTGCCTCACTCTGGGCCCTTGAGCAAGGCCCTTAACCTTTAACCTTGGAGGGAGAGCTCCCCCCTAGATGACTAGATGACAGAGGGCTGTGGTAGCTCAGTGGTCTGTGGTTGTGTCAGGAAGGGCATCCGGTGTAAAAACAATCGCCATGTCTTCGTGCGAGTTAGTTAGCTGTAGCGGACCCTGAGAAAGGGAGCAGCCAAAAATCAATCAATCAACCAATCAATCAATCAACCAAATATTCCATAGTTGCAGCCCTACTCTCTACTCTTAAGCAACTTTTTTGTCTATCACCTTGATTTCTTCTGTTTTAAGTGTGCATTCTGAAGCCCGAGATACACTCATGCGTCCTCAGGTACGCCACTCTACGCGCGCATTTTGTGCGCATGTGTTTTGCTGATATGCTTCAGCATAGGGCTGGGCGATATGGAAAAAATCATATATCATGATATGGACTTTTTTATATCACGATAACGATATATATCACGATATATAAAAAAAAACTTTGGTCCAAATTTTTCCTGTACACACACACACATCGTGTTGTATATATACAACACGATGTGTGTGTGTGTACAGGAAAAATTTGGACCAAAGTTTTTATTTTATTTTTTATTTTATTTTACTACAGATACAGTTACAATTATAAGAATGTGAACAAAAAGAACAAGGAAATTTGGACCAAAGTAGAAACTTTGGTCCAACTTTGGACCTACTTTGGTCCAAATTTTTCCTGCAGGTGGCGGTAAAACAACGGCTGCTAATAAAACCCACGAAGAAGAAATCCGCTCTGACTGGAATCTGGAGTAAACAAGGCAAAGAAACAGAAAAGAGAAAACGTTGCGTTTGATTCCGGTTCTGTTGTGTCTCTGGTCTGTTTTGTATTGGTTAACTGGACCCGAGTTCGGACTCGGTTGGACTTCGTGTCCTCTGGACCCATTTTGTCTCCGAGTTTCAGCGGAGCGAAATAATGGAAGCTAACAAGGTGAGCTTCCCCCTCTTTTTGGTAAAAGTTCTTCTTCTTGGGCTGCCTGCGCAGCTGTTTCTCCATGTTGTGACACCCATAGATATCTGGTGACACCGGCTTCATGCCGGCTGCGTCTCTGTTGAACTCGAGTTTAACAACGTAAAGCATGTGTCGCAAACCCGCGCGTGTGCGCCGTCATCTCGCAAAACCACAATATGAAGCTTCTTTGCGACAGTTATTTTTTTTATTCTTATTTATCACGATAGAGACGATAGAAGGAAAGTAGCACGATAGACACGTTTCTATTGTCCCCAAGATATATATCGTCATATCGCACAGCCCTACTTCAGCATATGTCAGAAACTATACGCTCGCGTTCTCCTTGTTGTAATATGAGCAGCTGCACACGGAGGGGACTCAACTGAGCTCGCTGATTGGTTACTTGCTGACACGCCTACTGAAATGATTGACAGCCAGCTCATGTAGCGCCTTGAAGACCGCGGCGGTGTTCATGCGGTGTTTCTACTATATATGTTGTAAAAAGTTCTCTCAGAAATAAAAATAATAACAGGGAGTGCTTTTCCTGCAGCACACAGCCCACCAGGGATATTTAAAACATCGCCGCACCCAGGTAGGACCTGAATTCATTCATTTCAATCATCGAGTGAACGGAGGAAGAAGCGGTTACTTGACTTTAGGCAAAAAAACAAAAGAAAAGGCCCGATCAGCGATAAAGAAGGGGAATTTATTTAATTTGTGTAACATACAAAACAGTCCGGCGCCGGGGAAGTTTATGTTCAGACACCGCGCATCGCGTATGCGTAGTAAAAAAAAACTTTTGCGCGTACGTGCCCTGAGGGGCTACGCGGGGCTACGCTTTTGCCACAGCGTACGTACGCTGCGTATAGGCGTATCGTGAGGACGCTCGAGTGTATCTCGGGCTTGAATACAATTGAAGATGCATTAGTAAAAGTATATGGAGAACCTTTAGCGCCACTTCAAACGGCTGCAGAGATCCAGCAACTCCATCTTTGTTCTAGCAGTAAAAGACACATTCAGATGGGCACTCATTTTTTTGTGTACGTCTTGCCTGGTAAAGCCACATGAGTGTGCACAAATAACTACTTTGTACTTCTTTTATTAACAGTGACCATAGTTTCTCACATAGAGGCATTGAAACTGACCGAAGCATCAACCCAGTGGTAAAGAGGCACAAAGGGTGCATTTTATCATCTGTGCAGTAGTGAGCAGTTCAGTTCCGTGATTTAGGATGATACCAGAAATTCCATCAAATTAATAAAAGTACTTTCTAGCAAAGTCAACATGCCTGTTTATGTGCATGTGTGAGTTTGAATGAGTGTGTAATCTGTACGTAGCCTGGAAGAAGGAACAATGGCATTCCTGTGCTCTGAGGTCCAGGTGGCTGTGGAAACCGAATCCTAAACCGAGCCTTGCTGGCACACAGAGTGCCGAGAACGCCATGCTGTTGCCTCCCTCCAGAGACACGGGTCAGAATAGGACTATTGTTCAAGACCAGCTCGGACCAATAAATGGACCACAGCCACACTCATTGACAAATACCATCTACGTACATAGAAAAACAGATTTGGATTATCACCTTCAACTATTTCACTTTCAACATTCTTTACGGAAAAGAAAAGAAATACAAATACACAAATATATTTTGCAATTATTATAATTATGATTGGTCACAGCTTGTTATCGTTACATCTTCTAATCATTGTTTCTTTTCAAAAGAAGAGAAGAACTTCCCCTTTTCACTTTTGACTTGGCATCAGATTCCTCAAGCTTCATACAAATTATTTTACTGATTCAATATACAGTACGTAGTTGTGTGTAGAGACTGATTAAAGTGTACTTATCAATGCTTGAAACAAATGACTCATCATTGTTTGCAACAAACTACATATGCTAATGCTAAGTTTGTTCATTTAAGTCTTGATCCGGCAACCTTCTCACAGAGAGGCAACAGCTTTACCAACTGAACCACCGTGCCGCTGATCATACCATTTTAAAAATTAGAATCACCTGTGATACAGTTCAAATATAAACATACCATACCTATTACATGAGCTAAAACCATGCTGATGTGTCTACAAATTTTTTTAATTCATGCCAATAGTAGCAAAAATGGAGGGTAAAAACTAATCTACGGGTAGTTTGAAAATCCCAAATCTTTCATCACACATCTGGAAATAAAACAGGGTAACACATCTGCTGTGGCCTGAACAGAGTCAGAGCAGGAAACACATCTAGCAACTCAGTGGCCTTGAAATGAGGAACAGGATTCATTTCCTTTCAGAGCTTGACAGTCATAGTTTACCACAACACTGAGCAGTTATACAGCGCCAAGGCAAGACTGTAAACAAGACAACCAAAGTTGGGACAAATGCACATGTTCTGAACCTTACAAGTTACACCCATACACTTTCTTTTACACATCACAGCAACAACACCGTAACCAGTTAGATATTGCCAAAATATCTGATGGAAATGAAAACTAGATGTATTTTAAATAAACTTGCAGAAAGTAATCTTTGGATGTACATCTACAACTGATTTAACTTTTGGTGTCAACCCGATTCTAGATGAGTTTACTTTAAAACACATGAAAATTGCTATAACTTGGTTAGTTTTACATACAATGAGATTAAATTTTCTGTGGTAGTAGCTGAGGCTGATCCCGAACAAATTATCTGTTGTTAACAGATTGCACAAAACATTTGTTACATTTTCCCCAAGAAATAGTTCAAGTCATTAAATGTACATTTACAACAAATTAACTGTTGGTGACTACAGCCTGTTTGTTTGACCTTAACTACCGCAAAAGGCTATAAATCAGTGCATTTTGTTGAGATTGTGATAAAATCTGAAGTGGTAGTAGCCGACAGTCATTCTCAATACAAACAGGTTTGACTAAAACAGTTATAACTTCACCTATTCAATCTTTATTATACAGGTTAGTTTCATTGAGCCTCCATTGAGCCTCCAAGACTCATTTACAAGAGAGACCTGTTTTTAACAAAAAAATGATGACGACAGTAGACAATCATAAAAGAAAGCATATAAATTGAAAATAAATAAATAAATGGAAGAAAATGATAGTAAAAAACTAAACAAAAACAGCTACATTGTAAAGCGATATAAAATACTAAAAACAGGAACATGTCCTCATGGTTTTTGCCATGAACTTAGCAGATGTTTGAAGCCACTTAGGCCCTGTAGCCTGGTGTTTGAAAAACGAATATTTGCGCAAAAAAAATCTCTGTCCATACATGTTTGGATATTTAAAATGTTCGTCTACATGTGCCGTTTATTTCACTACAGAGCGTGTAATGAATATGCTGAACCCATAGGTGGCAGTGTAGTAGCAGTGTAGTGCAGTCACAACCCTTCAAGTCAGCCGCGACTTCCTGTTATTTATTTATTTATTTTCCTTTCGTTTCTGTGGACAGACTGCAAGGATGAACTACTAAAATACCGTGTTGGAGTACAAAGTTAATAAAACGCAGGAAAATGTCGACTGGGAATCATGTCAGAGCAGGTATGTTGACTTTTTAGCACTTTTTTTTCTCCGAGCATGTGACGTTTCAGCTCCAGCTGGAGCGGCAGAACCGGTTGTGCCGCTCCAGCTGGAGCTGAAACGTCCGGTTCTGAAAGTCCACACGCAGACGCGAAAGCGGAGAGTTCTCAAATCTTCACTTTGGCCGGAGTTTTGTTATTAATCGTTTATAGTTACATCAACCGGAGTTCACGTGTGGATGAAAGGCCAAACCGCATGATAAACTGTTCGGTTTTACTGATAAACGGCTACGTGTGTACAGGGCCTTAGAAAGGTCAGGGTCGAGAGCTTCAGAATTTTTTTGCAAGATATTCCAGGATAAAGGAGCAGAGTAGGAGAAGGCCCTTTAATAATAATAATAATAATAATAATAATAATAATAATAATAATAATAATGAAAAAGATTTTAAACTAAAACTGGCATGAAGGTCATATCATATCGTTCCCGGTAATACCGGTCAAAAAAGCTTTCCCGGGCAAAAAAGTTATATCATGATATGCTAATTTCATGACGTAATACGTCGGGGCGCCCCGCCCCCTTACCAACAGAGCGCTTCAAGCGACCAAACCGAACTGCGCACATCCCCTCCACCTGTCTGCGTGCAATACTAGCTAGCTAAAATGCTAAAAACAAACAACTCACGTCTCAGCTTCTCTCCCCCTGCTCTCAGGTACAGACAGCTCAAATGTCTCCCCCTCCCCCAGCCCCGCTCTGAACCGCGTGTGCAGGCTGCGTCTCTCCCTCGCTCTAAACTGTCGGTACAAACGCGCAGCTCAGCTGTCTCTCGAGGCAGGTGATCAGAAACTGATCAGTTAAAAAATGAATCCGAAAAATGAATAATTCCTGCAGGAACAGAGGAAGCTGAAACACCACAAGCTTCAGGGTCAGCTTTTACAAGTTCTGGAAGTTATACTTCATTTAAAGACAACATACATTTTGTTGAAGGTTTCATTTATGCTCAACAGATTTTAAGATTAATTTTATTTAGTTGATTTAGGAAACTACACCTGCACTTTAGTTTTTGTGGTGGATTTTGTTGATCTATATTTTGTGCAGACTTTTTCAATCTAAATAACAGACCTTTTTTTAATACTTGGAGACTGAATACTTTACTAAATAAAGTAATTTCAGTACAATTACCCCTTGTTGTTTTTTATAATTTTATATAATACTGCAAAGCAAACATGTTAAGTTAATTTTGTCAAATAAATAAATTTGATTTGTTTTTTGTGTTGTTGTTTTTTGTTATATCACGAAATTTATCGTCATTGTGATAATGCTCTGAAATATCACGATATAATTTTTGAGCCATATCGCCCACCCCTAATGCTATTGCTACTTTTTTCAAATAATGATAGAAAAAAAGGAAAGACAGAAAGTAAGACTACAAAACACAACAATTATCCACAAAAAGAGCACAAGGCAAACACACCCGACCGCCATCTGCAATCCTGCAAAGCACATGACAGAACACAACAACAAAACATATGCATAAAAGACCCATA
>JBBPBX010009080.1:0-14231 GCA_038048925.1 Garcialebias charrua | reverse complement strand
TAAAAAGGCGAAAAAAGGTACTGAACACACAACAAAATATTTCTTCTTAAATTTGACAATAATTACAAACTACAGTACAGTATTGTCAAATTTCAAACGATATTATCATTTATCGCAATAATTTCTGAGGCAATTAATCGCCTAACAAACTCTGTTATCGTGACAGGCCTAGTAGTATGCAAACGAGGCACATGGTAGTGTTTTACACAGCCTTAAACATTTGACTCACACATGTCCTCCGTGGTGTTGCTGTGACATAAGGTGACACTAAAAGTGAAGCAAACACACTTGGAGTACGTTTCTCGACCAAGAAAGTGTCCACCCACGGGTGCAACCACATGACCATTTAAAAACACACACAGTTCCAGAAGTGTGTGTAGGTAGGTATGAAATGGTTGGGCTCCATCTTTCACCCACATCAAGGCAAAAAAGCAAATTATTTAACATTTCTCTTCATATTTAAACGTATTTCTTTGTGTACATCTCCCTTCTTAAGGGTTTGGATAGAACTGCTCCTTTTGCTTTAAAAAAAGTACAGGTAGTCCCCGATTTACGAGCGCTCTGATCTACGAGGTTCCAGACTTACGAGCTGGCGAATTATTGGAAAAAACGCAAAAAATACTGAGTTTTCCTGTGTTTTTTCACCACAGTTCGTTAGCTAAACATGTGGACACACGTTTCCGATCATTTTTATGCACTCATAAGCAGTTTTTCGATGAAAAACGAGTGTTTGTAGTCGCGCTAGCAAAACCGTTCCAATTTACGAGCGAATTTCCGGACTTACGAGAAGCGTGGCGGCCGTTCCAAATTACGAGATTTCCGGTTTACGAGCGCCTCGTTGTAACGGATCTCGCTCGTAAATCGGGGACTACCTGTATGTAGATGAATTTTATTATTTTTATTTATGTTTATATGCAACGTCACCTTTCATCTTTGTATCTTCTCCACACTCCCCATCTGTCCCCCGTCTTTCCCCGTCTCCTTCCCCTTCCTGTTATTTTAAATTCTCCCTCCCTTTTCGTCTCTTCGTGATTCAGTTTCCGTCTCTGTCGCTCCCTTTACTACATTTCTGACCATCTGTTTGCAGGTGGGTGTGCTGAGGTAGTGAGCGTTTCTGAGAACTTTTGTGGTTCTTCTTCGTGCTGTGCGAGTGTGTGCGTGTGTGTTGTAAGAAGCTTCCCACCATTTCAGTGAATGTGACTTGAGGCGTGATGTTTTAGTATCTCTGGTAGACCACAGCAGCAGTCGGCCATACCTCCAAACATGTTTCTACGATTTGTGGAAGATGAAAGGTTTGAGGTTTCAAAACGGCTAATTCTACTGAAATGGTTTTAAAGTTGTTGTTTTTTTAAAGATAATAGTAAGGATAGTTGAGCGTGTGGACTCGGTCAAGTGTACTTTTTGTTAGTTTCTGACATGTTTCACACAGAATATCAAGTGGTCTGTTTTTTAATTTTTTAATTGCATACGGTAACTGGAGCAACTTGAAATAGTCTTATATAATTCCATTAATCCAGCACCTTCTCTGCTATGGGAAAGGTATAATTTTTGAGGATTACCTTTTGACATTTCATAATAAGTTGTTTAGAAAGTGTTTTGTAATTTTGTTAATTTAGTTAGCATTTCAGGTTTGTATGCTCATCATCTCGGCCACATCAGATGTATAAGTTGTTGGATTTCTTGTAGATAAAAGTGAGGCAGATCAAGAACAAGCTGTGTTTTTTCACAGGTGGTAAAATGGCACTTTGTTTGTTTATGATGTGGCAGGAAATTAGGTCACATGGTGGAACACTGACACTGACACTCACCTAACCCAGATCTCTTTCCTGGAAGATGTTTTTTTTTTCTTTCTTTTGCTTTTTGTAGCCGTGTTTTCTTGCAAATGCACCAGTTAAGAACATAATGCCGGTATTTGCTTATCCCAAAAATCAAGCAGCTGTTTTTGAGTGCATTTAACTGTAAAGGTAATTTTTTTTTACTTGTTGTGGGTGGCCTAATTGAACGTGTTGCTTAGTGTTTGCACATGTTTCAAACATCTTATCTGGCCCCCAAGAAATATGTTTAACGTAAAATACTTTTATCACGTGCATTTTTTCAGTTATCTTTGATTATGATGTCGAAAGTGCAGCAGGGAACGTCAAACGAGACCAAACTCTTATTGACGAACCTGCAACCAAGAAAAGATGTCGGGTATCTAACTTGAGTTAATGTAGATTCTGAAATTGGCCCTTAGTTTGAAAAAGGTTTTAATCCCAGCCTCCTTTTGTAAGTGAGTTTGACACCCCTGCTAGAGCGTGCTCCCTGACCTCCATTAATTTCTCAGCAGCGGCTGAGACTGAGCGGTTTACCAGAACATTGTCAGCTAGCAGGTGCGACGCACTCAGAGATACTAGTTTGTGGTTTGTGTCTGACAGCGAGCGCTGAGTGTTTTTAGCAGCAGCAGTGGTTCGATCCAGCTCCGGCACATCCACTTAACACATAAAAACACATGAGCTGTTTTTTTTTGGGAGCTAATATTTTCAGCTTCAATTATTTTCATGGTAAAAGCCATAAAATAGGCCTTGCATGATCTAAATACCATTTGATTTTTTTTTTCTTGGATCTTGTTTTGCAAGAATTCCTCTATGAAATCATCAGTTGAAGTTGCTTTTATTATAATTTCTATGAGACCACTATATCTTTTACGAGAACACAGAAGTGAAAGAAGAACACAAGACACGGGGGGTGGAGATGAAAGCAAGCAAGATAGAAAACACGGTTATTTTCAAAAGCACTCCAACATAACCTCACTTTTGCTTTCAAATGATGTGGGGAGGGGCTGCTGAGAAACCCGTCACTGAGGTTGTTCTGGACAGAGATGGTTGGTAGAACTTCAGTTTCAGAACCTGTGCACGAGTTTGATTTGTGTTCATACAGTCTGTTCCCCTCTGGTCACGTGCGCTTTTCTTTCATAGTTTGCGTTAGCACAAGAATCTGAATGAAATCGGGCCAGCTAGTTTCAGTGTCCGTCTTCCTTTTCAAGAAACAACCGCTCGGGTCCAAATAATACTGAACCTTTGTGGCTTTTATATTTAAAATTAACAACAAAATTTAGTCCTGTGCAACTAATATTACCATTATTATGTATTAATATGTTCTTTTTATGAGAAGTCTGTTTTCTTAATAAAGATGCCAGTTTTAACTCTGTTTAAATGCCTAGTTTTGTCCAAACGGCTATTGAAAGTTTAAATTTGATCCAAAGTAACAAAGTTTCTGTGTACTTGTAGCCATCAAATGAAGCAGTTTCGTTAATTACGCTGCTCCAATTTGTGGACAAAAATATAACCTGATCTCTTATTTATTCATACCTTTTCAAACCGATTTGAACGAGTAATAACGTCAAGTGTTATGTAACAGTTGCATACCGGTAAGTCTGACATCTTGAATTTTAGCTGATGTTGGGTTTAACAGAAAATGCAATGGTTCCCAACTGTGGTCCTTGGGGAACACCATCCTGCATGTTTTAGTTGTTTCCCTGCTTTGACACATCTGATTTAAATGAATAGGTGATTAACAGGCTTCTGCAGAGCATGAAGAAGTAATTAATTAACTGAATCAGGTGTGTTGGAGCAAGACAACAACTAAAGCATGCAGGATGGTGTTCCTCAAGGCCCTGGGTTGGGAACCACTGAATCTGATAATGTATGCAGGTGGCCTTTCAGATTACAGTAGCCTGTATGTACTGTACTCACTTCATCTTGTCTGTTTGATGTTCACTCGGCTTGTTTTAGCACATTAAGGTCAAATGTTTCATCAACCTCAATTAAACTGGATTCTTTACTCAGTCCAGTAAGTTCAAATGCTTGATGTGAAAACGTAACTGGAGGGAAACCAATACATTCAACAGGAAGTTCTGTAATCTGCTTCTTGGAAATCTCCATCTTGTTTGAGGTGAAGCGAACTCGACTGTTTTACAGGTTTATAGTTCAGATTTTGGTCACAGCTGGTGGAGTTCAAATAAAAATAACTCCGTGTCATCATGTGTTTACATGTTCTCACCTTAACTTCTGCATCTTTAGACAGATGTTCTGACCTCACACCAACCTTGTTATAGATAATCTTTTCTTTTCTTTTTTTTTCTTTTTTTTTGGGGGGGGGGGGATTCCTTTCTTAGTAATTTTAATTATTTTAATCTGAATGGTCGTTAGTTTATTAGAATTTGCAGAATAGTTACCGTCACAACTACTCAGTCTTACTGTAAGTCACAGTGTTGTCACCACTGCTCAGCATCTTATCATTTACCAGCTACTTCTTGGAGAGGGGTGTGTGTGTGGAGGGGGTGTTAGTAGCTGGATTTACAGAAATAGTCAACCTACCAAAGATAATTCATGTAATATTTCATTAGCTGTGCATGAATGGAAGTGGTTTATGTTTTAACAGACTTTGATACAGTAGTGAGAGAAACATTTATAACAGTTTAGTATGTAGAAGGTTTAGTTGTAATTTTTTTGTCCTGATATGTTTTTTGTACATTTGTCCATATAAGGTTTGGTTAAATTACGGTACTGTCTCGAAACAGAAACATTTGTCACTTCAAGGAAAAGAAACCCTTACCGTACCTTGTTTTCCACAGAATATAATCGGACAATTCATATTGTCTCACTTGGCTTCAAACTAATGTCTGGTTTGCATATTCATCACATATTGTGATTTGGAGCTTCATAAGTCACTACCATAAAGGTGAAAAACAAATTGGCATTAAATTCTTCCTCTCTCTCCAGCAGGTCAGTGCAGGAGCAGTCCGTCGGTTCATCAAACCTCTGGAGTCTCTGGAACAATCCCTGGAGTTATCCCGACATCGAGGCCGGAAGAGAACACAGAAGAGGCCAAACTATAAAAACCTGGGAGAGGAGGACGACGAAAGAGCGGTGGAAGGTGGCAGCAGTGTTGGAGGGGATCTGGAAGAGGGCTGGGCTGACGACAGTGTCAGAGGAGGAGAGAAGGGAAAAGGTACAGAGGGAATAGGAGGAGGAGGAAGTGGGAGTTCTAAGGGCAGCAGAGCGAGTGGGGAAATGGCGGAAGGTGAGTGTCTCGTTAGACGCAGCAGTACAGGACTTTGTCTGAGTGTTGTTTACACCCATCACTTACATTTGTGATTTCTCAGAAACATTGTTTTCCCAGCAACCACTGCAGCAGCACTCATTTAAAACCAAGAGATGCACCAATCAGTCGGTTGGTTATCAGAATAAGACGATGTTTAGCTTGAACGATGACAAACTGACCTGGCACTTAAAAATCAGTTGTTGTTATTCATTTGTTTGTTTTGTTTGTAAATGCATCGTAAATAATGGCTAAATCACACTAGCAATCTTTCATGTAGACGTTTTTACTAAGACAAGACTCAAAGTTAGCTGAAACATCTGCCAGGTGTTCAAACGTTGACGTCAGGGGCAGTGAATGAGGTGTACAAAGCTACTAATATGAAATAAGGACTTTCTGTGGAGGTTTGTCCGCAGTTCTTTTAACTGCACAGTAACAAATGAGTTTATACGTTTGGGTACCAGATACCACTTTACCAGGTGATCTATTTAGGTCGACCTTTTTGCGGGACACCTAGGGGCTGTTTGTGATTTGGAGCCCAGGTTGTCAGGAAGCGCATCAGGCGTAAAACAATTGCCCACATTTTTCATTCGAGTTCGCTCGCTGGCAACTCCTGCAGAAGGGAGCAGAAATACATTACTGAGTGACATTGTAATTTATAAAGAATTGTCATGTACTGGCAATTGTAATGATTTTCAAGCTATAGTTAGGTGTGTATTCAAGGAAGGCCTAACAGTGTTAGTTTAAAAAACATCATAGCTGCACTTTATTTGGAAACTAGACAAACAGATTGTTTTGGGATGTGGTGCAATTTTTTGTGTTCAAGCATAAAACCTGCAAAGAATATGAAGAAGCTACAGTCTCATTTAAAGAAGATAAACTGCACTTATTATTTGTTAGTTTTTATTTGTAAAAGTACCCTCATCCATTAACCTGGTGAATATTCTTTTGTCTATTTTATAAATGAAGCTGGCAAACAAACGTTTCATAACAAAACCATAACTCAGCAGGATGTGGAGCAGTACTCATCATATGTGTCAAACTTCTCCCAGCCTGAATCCTGTGGTTGGACAGTTGCAACTGTCATTAGTACATCACACTGTCGGGCAGCTCACACTTTAGTAAAACAACCATTAAGACTTTTGAACTACTTTACATGGTGGTTCAGTGTGTCAACTTTTTTTAATACCGCACATTAAAACAACAAAAGTTGACCTAAGTGCTTTACAACTGAGTCAATCAAAATAAAAACTAAGAACAAGGAAATACATCTTGTGTCGCTAAAGAAACAAAAGAAAGTTAACAATAAAATACAAAACACAGCAACAAGAAAAGTCTGCTCTAAGACGTAGCTCCAGCAAACTGGTTGGTTTGCTTAAGAAGTTTACTGCTTGCTGGGGAAACAGTTTACTGGAACTCCTCAGACTGATGAAGCCCTCCGGTTAGAGGGCGAAATGTCTCTATAAAAATTAAAATAAAAAACTGTCCAGATGACCCAACTGAGAATTATTGGATCTGCTCCAATTGGTTCTCAAACACTACCTGGATCAAACGCCAGGGAAAAAAGATGAGTCTTGAGCAAAGATTTAAAAGTCTCAACAGTCAAAACTAACTAAAAGTGTGACTTGTCTTCTAAGTCTCTGAAGAGGAGATATGACTTCACCTTAACTGAGTCTTAGTTGGGAAAAAAACTGGAATCACAACTGCATTTGTTTGTCTAATGTAAAATCACTATTGAAAATAACTCCCAGATTCCTGACAGTAGAGTGACTGTATGAAGCCAAGAAAGCTGCTGACTTCTGTTTCATTTTCATTTAGATTTGTAAAATGTAGTTTCAACCAGACTTTAAAATCATTCAGACAGTTCAAGGTTGATTACAGTAGAGTGACTCTGTCTAATACAACTGAATATCATCAGCAAAGCAAGAAATTTTTTATATTTTCTAAAAAAGGACCCCAAAGGCAACACGTTAAGATAAAAAAAAAACAGTGGACCTAAAATGGACCCTTGAGGGACCCCACAAGTCAAAGGAGCCGCAGATGAAGTGCATTCCCCTGAATGAACAGAAAAACTCCTGTGAGTCAGGTAGGATCTAAACCAGGATAAAACTGCCTTTGATACCAACCACCTGCTCAAGTTGTGGTCCACAGTATGAAAGACAGCAGAAAGGACAGCAGACTGCAGCAACAGTTACAAGACGGTCATTAAAAACTCTTAAAATCACTGTCTCTGTGCTGTGGCCTGTTTTAAAGGGATTGTGACATGATTTTTTTACTATTCATAAAATTGCTCAAAATATATATATTTTATCATTTAAATATGTTTGTTTTTGCAAACAAAATGATAAATCACTTTAATTTTGCTTTAAAAGTGATTTTGAACTTCAAGCCGTGTTTAATCATGGGAAATCCGATTACACTCGAACGCACCATATGTGATGTCACACTGGGCAGAGGGCTGTGGTGTCTTTAATAGCGGACAATTTAAAACTGGACGAATTTAGCAATCTATGTGAAGATTTGAGCTATTTGTCTTCATTTTGGGAAGCAGAAAATTGTTTGGGTGATGGAACAAGAAACAACAGGATCTAATTTAGGTCTGATGCTGTATCAGACTTCCTTCATGTCGAGCTGCTCATACCTGCGCACTGTGACAAGCCCAGAGCTCTGCCCGGTGTGACATCACAGATGGTGCGTTCGTGTAATGGGATTTCCCATGATTAAACACGGCTTGAAGTTCAAAATCACTTTTAAAGCAAAATTAAAGTGATTTATCATTTTGTTTGCAAAAACAAACATATTTAAATGATAAAATATATATATTTTGAGCAATTTTATGAATAGTAAAAAAATCATGTCACAATCCCTTTAAAACTTGACTGGAATTTTTCACCTATGTTTTGTGAAGTAAAACAAAAAATCTTTCATTTGATTAAAAACAACTTTCTCAAAAATGTTTTAACAGAAAATGCAGTTTAGAAATACCGTAGGTCTATAGGTCATAATAGTGGTTGGTTGACTTAAACCAGAAAAAAAAAAGAAAAAAAGAACACAGTCTAACCAGAAACTACAAAAATACTGTTATACATAATTCTATCAAAAGATTAGTATCAGGTCAGCGCTTTACAAAAAACTAAACCGAAATAGGCGTAAAAAACTGATTGGTGCATCACAGACTACATTTTTAATCAGTACAATATTACAGTTGCAGGTGTGCTCAGTTTTGTTGCTTTTCATTGGAATGAATAATTGAACAATAACACGACAGTCTCTTAAAATCTATATTAATAAATAACAAGAAAAACAACATAACAGTTCAGAAATAATTCATTTGTCAATCATTAGGCCTCATTTTTTTGCATCAACTACCCACTTATCATTTAGAGCAACCTGTCCATTCCCTCAGTGACGGACCATCCATCCTGTGCTCCTCACCTCTCCGCCTGTCTCCCGCTGCTCCTCTGACTGTCCGTCCATGTGTGTGTGTGTGTGTGTGTTGTGACCATTTTACTCATCTGGACTGATACCTTCTTTACTTCGACAGAATAGAGAGAGTCTGTGGGAATTTATTTACTGATGCCTTCTAAGGCCAAAAGAACATGCTGTGACTTTTTTAAAAGTGGGCTGAATAACAAAGTAGTTTCAAAATGATGTGTGTTCCTAAAAGGTTGGAAACACGCCCACAGCACTTAGAAGAGTGGTAAGAGTGGCACAAAGATTAGAAACTTTAAAAATAAAACACATCTGGTGTGTGCAACGTTCTGGAACATTTTAATACTGTCACTCAGAAATAGCCGTTTGTTCAATAAAAAGAGGCATTTAACATGTTTGTTGCCCCTGTTTGTTCATTTTGTACCACAAAAAGAAGGAATCACTACAGATATTCATTCATATTTCTATTTTCTGCCAAGTATGCTGAAAGTGTTGGAAGGAGAACAGGTGTCCACAGTTTTGAACATTTGTTTAAGTATAAAATGTTTGTGTGTGTGCAGAAATAGAGATGGTGGTGATGGAGAAGTGTAAAGTGTCAGAGCTGACTGAACAGAACATCACTGACGAAGAGAAGACGGCTGCTGCCACTCGTACACACACTCAAAGAAGCAGGTTAATGCACACACACATACGCAGGAGCTGAAAAGAAGGTGGTATTGGTGGAGTGACCTCTTCCTGTCCCTACAGACCGTTCTTGGACATGGTGTACAGCGCCCTCGAATGCACTAATGACGACTACCACGCCCTGTTTGTCCTCTGCCTGCTGTACGCTGTCTCCCACAGCAAAGGTTGGCAGCTCAGAGTTAACTTTATCTTCTCAGTGATTCTTGAGAACAGGGACAAAACAGGTCCTGTGGATAAAGCACAAACTTTGAATAAAATATACACAAAATATTTTTTTCAAATATCTGATTAAACTAACCTGGGTCATGTGAGCACAACAATGTATGTTTTTCTGATGTTTGCTGAATATTTTTTTTATTTTAAACGTTGTAGAAGGTGGATGGTGTCTGTAAAAGCCCTTGTCCTGGAGCAGAACTCAACACATTATCATAGTTTAAAATAATTAAAATAATTATAAAATAATATATTATGTCAACTAAATATAAGTATTCAAATAACTAACTTCATAAGTATCAATGAATGCAATTAAAAGTAATTTAATGTATTTTCAAATTCAATTGAAATTGTGTCCTCAGTTTTTGTCAACACCGTCAGACATAAAACAATGTAAAAAAAATCAGGCATTATTGAGGAGCACCAGTAATTCTGAGGACCCCATGACCACTTCCTTTCTCTTCCTGTGGTCAGGGAGCTAGGCAGCTCTGGTAAGCTAATACTATTCTTTTGTTTTTTCTTCTTTTTTATTCCTAAGTTGTTTGTCACAACCATAAAGTGTCAACACCATAAGTAACATTTTTCAAAATTTTAATGAAATTTTGTTAAATAAATGCTTAATTTTGGTACATTTTAAGGATTTAAAGGAACTGCTAAGCTACAAGATGGCCTCCTTCAGAATATCATCATATAAATGAAATTAGCATGGCATTTTGTCAACTCCGTCAGATGTCAACTCCATCAGATTTTTTAACTGACGGTGTTGACTCTCTTAGTGATGGTGTTGACAAATGTCACTTAAGTGTGCAGTTAATTCATTTTACTGTATTTTACATAAATGACAGCACTTCACATGCATCAAGTATTTCTTTTTAAACATGTTTCTTATTATTTTCAGCAACTTGTATAGTTTAATGGTTTAAATTTAATGCAATTTTATTAGTCCTTTAAAATTAATAAGATGTGGTTTATTTTGTTAGGGAAGGGTAAGTTTATCCCATGACAATCAGTGTACTGATTATAATTGCCTGTATTTCAGGATAGAATGGCCAGAGAAAAGCTGTCAGTGGAGGAGCGCAAGAAAAGGAACAGGGAGTATCAGAAAAGAAGGAGAGAAAAAATTAATAGCCAGCCTGAGCTGAAGGAAGAGTTTTTAAGAAAGGAAAGGAAAAGATGGAGACAGAGAGTGGAAGTGGGAAAAATAAAACATATCAATGATCTGGGTCAAAGAGATAAGAGACTTAAGAGAAGACTTTGGAAGCAAAAACAAAAGGAGTCAAGAGAACGCAGAAAAAGAGCAAAGAAAGGCCAGAAAAGTGTAGATACCCCAACTGAAGAGTCCTGAGGCTGTTAGACTCATGAATAAATAAAAATAAAATAAAAAAATAAACACTGCAAAATATCACATCATGCTGATGCTGATCTGTTTTCTTGTTGCTGTGTTCATCTGTGTTCATCTGTGACCATCTGCTCATACAAACTCATGTTCGTGCTGCTGTTTATTCCCACTATATTAGGCTTAGTGTATTACTAGTTGATGTTTTTCTTAGTTAATTCTAGATGTTATTACTGTTTTTCTCTTGCATTTGTTGTTGGATGTAACTGGGACCCCGTGTACATAATCTCGTTTTCATCACATGTACCACATGCGGTGCAAATGACAATAAAGAATCTGACTCTCTCTAGATTTAAATTTTGAAGAACCAAGGAGCAGTAGGCAGCGTGCAGCAGGGGAAAGGGAAAGATCTAGAATGAGGAAAAGGCATTCAAGACAGGTCAAAGAACTAAAAGACAAAATTCACAAGTTATCAAAAGAGAGAAGCACTCTAAAAAAGCGACTTGTACGCATAAAAGAAAAAGACAGACGTAAAAAGAAAGAAACACAAGACTCACCTCAGACTAAGACTAAAAAGTTGCTTCAAGGGAGCAAACTAAGTAATCCATTAATCAAAAGATCATTAGTTTTCCACCATGCCTTGACTGCAGAGTTGAAAAGCAATGCCCATCATACTCCCAGAAGAAGCAGACTCGTAGCAAAGCACGCACAACTTTCTTTGTCTGGTAGAATTCTCAAGAAATATCGGCTACTTCATCGGGTTCAAGAGTTTGGCTTGACTTACAAAACATTGAGGGAAAAAATGCCAAAACAAAGGAAGCCTAGTTTTCTCCAGCGCATCTCCTGGAGTGTGCACATGTTTTTGGAAAACAATTCAAGGATGACGACTGACAAGCAAGACACCATCACCAGAAATAAAGTAAAACGTCAAAGAATGATTCTAACTAACACAATGCAAAACCTTCATGGTGTATTTCTCCAACAAAACCCAAATATTAAGCTTAGTTACTCATCATTCTGTGCCTTGCGTCCTTTCCATATCACACCCATCAGAGCCTCAGATCGAAAAACCTGTCTGTGTCAGTACCATGAGAATGCCATGTTGATGCTTGAGGTCTTGAAATCATTCAATGCTGTGGCAACCAGCAACCTTGAAGAGAGTTTCAAACTTATCTGTTGTTCTCCAGCAAGTGAGTCTTGTCTTTTGCGTGCTTGCTCCCGCTGTTTAAACAAATGCTCAAGGCTTTCTCCAGAAAAAGGGACAACACCAGTAAAATGGTCACAGTGGAAACGCGTAGAGGAGCAAACAGAAGTTGGAACTCACTTTCACACCAAACTGCAGGAATACACTGGCACCTTGTCAGAGCTTATGCATCTCTACCAAGACAAATTAAAAAATGAGACAACCACTCATGTCCACTTGGTTCGAAATCAAACCAAGGAGTATCGGAATATGATAGCAAATTGTGATGAAAATACAGCCATTGTTCATGTTGACTTTTCCGAGGCCTGGAAATGTAAATACAGCTCAGAAGTACAATCCTGTCACTATGGACAAAATCTCCCGCAGATCACACTTCACACAGGCATGTTCTACACTGGGCAACAAAAAGCAGGATTCTGCACAATCTCAGAGTCAAAGCGTCAGGATGCTGCAGCCATCTGGACCTATATGGATCAAATCCTCACAGATATTCACATCAGATATCCGGTTATAAACACTGTCCACTTTTGGTCTGATGGTCCAAGCAAACAATATAAAAATAAAAAGAACTTCTTTCTCCTCTGTGTTGTCCCGCAACGTCTGGGATTTGAGAAAGCTACATGGAATTTCTTCCCAACATCACATGGCAAGGGTGCTCCAGATGGCATCGGGGCGACGGTGAAGAGATGTGCTGACAGTATTGTGCTAAGAGGCCAGGATATCATAGATGGCAAATTATTCTTTGACATGGTGTCCAACAGCTTAAGTGGTGTCAAGCTGCAATTTGTGACAAATGATGATTTTCAGTCTTATGACTCTCTCCTCCTGCAAACCCTGAAATCAATCCCAGGAACAAGAAACATTCACCAAGTGCTAGCTCAGGGGAATGTCATCCATTGCAGGGTTCTTTCATGTTTTTGCGGGGAGTCACAGATTTGCAAGTGCTTCAGTCCAACCATTCACTCTTTTGGTGACACAACACAGGACCCAGATGTCCATAAAAGGTCAACCACTGCTAAAGTTCAGAATCCTCTGGAAATGCTGATGGAGGAAATGGAGAAGGAGCCTAGCAAGACACCTGAAGGAACAACGACCACGATAGGCCCTGGTGATGTCCAAAGTGAAGACTGGCTTGTTGTGATGTATGATGGGAAGTGGTGGCTGGCTAAAGCCTTACAAATTGACAAAGAGCACAAAGATGTACAAGTGGAATTTTTTCATCCTCATGGACCAACTCTTAGCTTCAAGAAAAAACAAGGTCGTCGGGATGTCTGCTTTGTGCCATTTTCAGATGTCCTAGTTAGGCTGGGAAAACCATCTTCACCAGTCCGCACGAGCAGCACCAGGGGTGTATACCGCATATCACCAGCTGTTATGGACTTTATTGAAGGAGAATATGTGACACGTCTATTGCCTGGGGATTAAATATACTGTACTGACTTTTCAGCAATTTAGAAAGATATGAAATAGTTCACAATATATTTCAAAGAGTTATGCCTTGTATATTTTTGTTTACATTCATCTTCTACATTTTGATTGAAAATCGTCCTGGTTGATGTGAGAAAGGTATATTCTCAAAAATGTTGTTGTTCCTTGAAAGCTAAATATGGTTATTTCACTTTTTTTTCTTCATGTCTTCACATTCTACAACATTTCAGCATTTTATTCTACTTAAATGTCATTTCAAGTTCAATGTTTTCTTTTTACTTACTAGTTTGTCACCACCGTCAGTTCTGTGTCAACACCGTCATGTGCCGTCAACTCTGTCAGATGTAGTTTATGTTGCATTTTGTTTAAAATAATATTTATTTTGTTTCTTGATAGGCACTTGTTTGTAAATTGTCTGAATTCATCTATTTGGTGCATATGTTTTTTTTACTAATAAATGACACTGTTCATTGTGGTGATTACTTTCAAAATGTTTTTTGTATCAAGTGAACTGGAGTAATTAAATACAGACTAAATAAATGTTTAGATTGTGGTATGATTAATTTAAAAAACATGGACATAATTAAAAACAGAGAATAAAAATATCAGTCATAAGTTCATTAAAAAATAATTTTATACTTATTTATTTTTGTCTGATGGTGTTGACAAAGTTCTCTGTCAGATCCAGTAAAAATGTAATTTAAAAGAAAATGTTGCAGCTGGGAGCCTGCACCTTAACATATTTACCTTCCCAAAACATTATTTGTTATGTATGAATACATAACTTTAGGAATAAATAACATTTTTGGTGGAAGAAATTTAAAACCATTTTGTCCCTATTCTCAAGAAGCACTG
>JBBPBX010009079.1:32995-43233 GCA_038048925.1 Garcialebias charrua | reverse complement strand
GTAACTGTACAAAATAAATACAAAAAAAAAAAACTATTTACATAGATTAAATAGTTTATTTTTTGGACATCTATTTACATATATTAAATAATAATCCTCTTCAGCTGGGGTGTGGGGGCAGCTGGGGCTGAGAGGCTAGAGCAGTTGTCCTCCAATGGGAGATGGAGGTTTGATTCCACCAGCAGTCACATGCTGAAGTGTCCCTGGGCAAGACACTGAACTCCTCATTGCCTCTGATGTGTGTCCCATCGGTGTATGAATGTGATAAAGCTCTTATTATTCTTTGTAGAAATCCAGTAGAGGGCATGAACCGGTAAATGAGGACACAGATTGTGTTGTAAAGAGTTTTGTGTGTCTTGATAAGATAGAAATGTTCTTATAAGTACAGTCCATTCAGCTGTGCCGACTTCACGTTGTTCAGCCTGTGTGAAGCTGCTGTAGTGAGCCTCCACTTTGAACATTGAAGCTACAGCTAGACAACAGACCTGTCTTCTTATTTGAAATGGTTCAGAGTTTATTTAGCCATCCTGTGTGCCTTTTAGAGGAACACAGAGAGGAAGTGCTACATTAATAAAGAAGCAGTTTATCATATCGATGAAGATATGGTCCTTAGCAGCTAACAAGACGGCTACTAAAGCGTTAGCCATCTTGTTAGCTGCTGGAAAAATAGTTAAGTCAAACATGTAGTAAATGTGTATTTTCCACTGTTTAAACATGTCTCTGCATTATAGTGTGTGTTCTATACATCTGAACCACATCTGCATGATTTTTTTTTGTCATTGGTTGTGCAGCTTTAGAAATTATATTTAAAAAAATTTTAAGAAATTATATTCAATTGAAAAAGACTTCTGGACAGAAGTCGAAACGTTTTCTGTTACAAATAAAGTCCAGTTGATCCTGAATTGAACGCCTTTTTGATATATTTAAAAAAATAATAAAACATTTTTCTTTGCTTTCACTTTGCTGCCTGTTGGCCAGTCCTGAGGACCGAAAGGCAAAACCTAACTTTCCTTCTTTTTCAGTAGGAGTCAGGTTGGAGGTTAGAATCACACTTCAAAGGCTTGACTGCAGCGGAGGAATACTGCATATTCAGCTCGCCCATCTAAACCTTCCAACATAAACTGTGCTTCTTGACCCCATCTATAAATCATTTCTTCTCGCCTTGACGCTTATGCAAGCTTAGGGAAACATATCTTCAAATACGGAAAGATTGCATAGGAGACAGGGAAACCAACTGAAACCCTGATCGTAATGGCTGGGGGAAAAAAAGCAACACGGAATCAAACCTGCCTTCAGAGATGCACGTTAAACCAGCCATCCTTTTTCTTTTCTCCTTTTTGGTGTGCGGGGGAGCTGTTGCCGTACGGAAGGCGGTGTGCACCCTGGACGACTCTACAGTCCATCACAGGACAGCCATCTTTGGGTGTTATGTGGTAACATTTTGCATAGCGGCAATGTGACTCGTGCTAAGGAGGTCTTCAAGGACTTCACAAAGACGCAGCTAATAAACACTCCCTGGCACCTCTCGCGCTCGCAATAAACCAACATGCTCCTGTATGCAGAAACCCTTTGATCCGTGCTGTAATCTCCACGCTGTGTCAAACATTGTGGTAGTTTACGCTGCTGACTGAGAACAGATGATGATACCATAATGATACTGCAACCTGTGTGTACGTGGGAGTATGTGCATGTATGTGTGCGTGCGCGTTGGCCCATTATCTGTGACTTAGAGCCCATTGCAAACACTGATGGGTCCTGTGGTTAAGTGCCTGTAATAAAGGGCTTAAGTGTTTTGGGCGAGCCTGAAGCTCAGAGGCCATTTGCTGCAAAAACTGCTCAGGAAACCTCGGCCTCATCTTTAGCACTGAAACGATTCGGCGAAAGATAACTTGCGTCTCAGCCTCGCAGAATTGGGAGAAAGATTAAAGACACACAGATTCGCAAAGTGTAAATAGATAGCTGCCTGGAGGAGACTTATTTTCCTCTCGTGGATGACGGAATAATATTAAATGCGAGCAAATGAAAGATGGGAGCTGGCATAGCCCAAAGGTAAATCCTTCTCATCCTATTTAGGTAGCACTTTGTGTGATCTCCCGTGCGTTTATCAATTATCCGCGAGTGTGGAGCACAAAACCGGAATGAGTGTGAAGCATGTGAATTTGTTTAAAGGTTCAGTATGCAGTTTCTGTAGAACTGCAGCAGTTAGAAATATTTTCAACAGGCAAAGCATTCTGATCCCTCCCCCTCAGAGCCATATGTGGCTCTGCCCCCTTGTGGTCTGTTGAATTTCAAATTCAAGCTCTGTTTTTATTGGCTGATTCAAATTCAAGCTCTGTTTTTATTGGCTGGTTACAAACTCTGTTTTTATTGGCTGGAAAATGGCGGGTCACCTTTTCTTTTTAGAAATGCTTATTTACCACCTGGAGAAGCAAGGGGACAATATTTTTTTTAAATTTTTTTCAGAGATTACCTGGCTAACATCAGTCTGTCAGGAGGTAGTGACAGAGTGAAGAAATATGTTCATAAAAAAAGCTACATACTGCAGCTTTAATGCAGAAAGTGCGTTTGCATTAAACGGGGCTGGCGTGCCACGAATCTTGAGCGAGTGCGCCGCTCAGGCCCATTAATAATGGAGCTTTAATCTTCAAAAGTTTTATCAGTTGCTACAAGTCCACCTTTGCAGCTGGAGTTTAGAAACATAAATCTAACAGCGTTGATTAGAAACATCTCTGGGCAGGCCACGTCTCCCCCCAGGCACTTTTTTAAATTCTGTTTACATTTAGCCTCTCATCCTCACATGTTGATTTGACTCCTACAACTCTGGGCATTCCCTGAAGTCTAGATAAGGTGTTGAGGCCTTGCATATTACAGTAAGGACTATTTTTGGTTTCATTAGGCTAAGTGGTGGGAGTGGTGGCGCAGAGGTTAAGAAGGTGAGCTTGTGATCGGAAGATCGCCGGTTCAAGCCCCGGTACCGACAACATCAAAAATGTGGGTGGGATAAGTGAAGCAGTCACCCCTGTCTCCACCCTCATCTGCCCCACTCTGGGCCCTTGAGCAAGGCCCTTAACCCGCACCATCTGCTCCCCAGGGAACCCTAGATATCAGCTCTCTGCTCCACACAGAGGGCTGTGGTAGCTCGGTGGTCTGTGGTTGTCAGGAAGGGCATCCGGCGTAAAAAACAATTGCCAAGTCTTCGTGCGACTAGTTTGCTGTGGTGACCCCTGAAGAAGGGAGAAGCCGAAAGAAGAAGAAGTTTCATTAAGTACGGTAGAACACTGAGCAGTGGTGTTTGGTTGAGTGTGTTGTGCCAGCTTCTCTTTGTGGTCCTGCCAAGGCTTCAGCAGCGTAGGATGGAGAAGCTGCAAGGTCATTGGCCCCCTCTAACAAGAACTCAGAGAAGAGGATAGTCCTTTTCTTGTTCATAACTCTTCTTTTATTCCATTTCCATGTATTTTTTATTTATTTTTTTTCCTCAGAGTGCCTATATCAATTTCAAACAATCCCAAGTGGCGGAAGGATTTAAACTTACATTACAGCCTGTGCTCAAATCCTTCCTTTGTTTTATTATTTTAAAGGATTGGGGTTTTATTTTGCATACAAATGCATCTGATGACTTGGAAATTCAAACAAAACTATTAACTTTATACACAGAGCTTGTACTTTTTGTTTAATTTTGATTCGGTTTACCGTATTTTCCGCTCTATAATTCGCACCGCTCGATAAGTCGCATTGTCCAATTATTGGCAATAAATTGGAAAAATCCATAAACGTGTAGCACCTCTCTATAAGTCGCATCTATTATGCTTCACCGCTGACAACCCGAAATGTGGACCGGTGGTTAGCTCTGATGCAAATGGCTGCCACACGGAAGGACTTTAACAAGATTAACATGGTAAAAACAATTATTTGTTTGCTGAAAATTATAGCAAAGATGTGTCTTAGCTGAACTTTTCCTTAATAAATGTCAAATCAGCTGGATTTAAAAAGTAGTTTCGCTACGAGCACCCGCACTGGTGGGACAGCAGCATTTTCTTTAAAATTTAGCAAGATAAACACTTAAAAATATATATTTGTTAGCTGACATTATAGCAAAAGTGTTTCTGAGCTTAACCGTTCCTTAATAAATTCACGTAATGGTCAAATCTGCTGGATTTAAATTGTTTCGCTTTGACGTCTTCCAAATGGCCGCGCTCTACAAAAATAAATTATAAATAAATCTAATTTTAGCTCAAACATCTCATACAGCTAACAGTTTGTAAATGTCCATCTAGTGATTACTTTCTGCAAGTTTCATCAAAATCTGCCAAGTGGTTCATAAGCTATTTTCCAAAATAGTACCCGTTAACAACGCGGAGCTAACCGCTACACATTTACGGTTATAAAACATAGAATTTTATCTCAAATGTCTCATGAAGCTAATCAGTTGTAAATGTACATCTAGTGATTACTTCCTGTAAGTTTGATCAAAATATGTCCTGTGGTTCTTGACCTGTTTTGCTAGCAAACACTGAGCTAACAGTAGTTCATACCTCCAGAAAGCAGGAGGCCGGTCTGCGACAGAGTGAGTCCGACCAGAGGAGGCTACCGTTGGACACATGAGGTGGGAACGGTCGGTGAACCCTAGCGGACACAAGTGGTACTGCACCATTTTTTTGCCAAAATGAAAAACGGTCATATCTGAGCCAAAAATTTGTCTAAAAATTTGGGGGGGGGAATCCATAAACATGTCGCACTGCTCTATAAGTCGCAGGGCATGCAAATTAGGCAAAAATGTGTGACTTATAGAGCGGAAAATACAGTATGTATATAGCGCCAAATCACAAGAGAAGTCGTCTCAGGGCACTGAACAGAACCATTCATATATAAAAAGTTAGTAAATAACGTTATTTATCTGAGGAGCCAACAGATTGCTTTGAGATTTCAGTTCATCGCAGTCTCCCATCCTTAGGCAACATTGGAAAGGAAAAACTCCCTCATGAGGAAGAACCCTCCAGAAGAACTAGGCTCAGGACAAGAAGCCATCCGCTTTGACCGTCTGGGTTTGAGAGGAACAGGAAGGAGGAACAGATTAGGGGTTGAATCGACTAGTCAACTATGACATCACGCAAGTTTTTCAATTTCACATCAACTATTCGCAGTCACCACCGCCTGGCCCGCTGTTCCCAGCCCTATTCCATCCAATCCACGTGGTGGATTAAGTAAAATAAAACTAAAAACAGCGGAGTGGTAGAGTTGTCATTTCTAACATGGCTGCATCCGGCTTGAGCCAAAATAATGTGCTGCATGAGCGGATCGGGTTGGTGTCGTGCTGACAATCCAGTTTGGATCACCACCAGCTACTCTGCTGACCGCCCGGTTAAAAGATGTTTTTTTTGCGATTTTTGGTTTTTGCAAATATGATATAGCGTCTTGTAGGGGTGGGCGATATGGCTCAAAAATTATATTGTGATATTTCAGAGCATTATCACGATAACGATAAATTTCGTGATTTAACAAAAAAAAAAAATCAAATGTATTTATTTGACAAAATTAACTTAGCATGTTGCTTTGCAGTATTATATAAAATTAAAAAAACAAGGGGTAATTTTACTGAAATTACTTTATTTTAGTAAAGTATTCAGTCTCCAAGTATAAAAATAAAAATGATCTGTTATTTAGATTGAAAAAGTCTGCACAAAATATAGATCAACAAAATCCACCACAAAAACTAAAGTGCAGGTGTAGTTTCCTAAAACAACTAAATAAAATGAAGATCTGTTGGGCATAAATGTAACATACAACAAAATATGTTGCCTAACTAAAGAATAACTTTCACAAGTTGTAACAAGGTGATCAGCTGACCCTGAAGCGTGTTGGTGTTTCAGCTTCATCTATTCATGCAGGAATGATTAATTTTCTGACTGATCTGTCTGATCACCTGCCTCTTGACATCAGTGAAGTTATTTTCAAGTTGGACGTTGGATATTCGAGCTCCGTGTCTTCATCGGTGCGGTGCTCTCGTCAGTCCGCTTCATGGAAACTGATTAATATGACTTAAAATAGAAAACAAATGACTGTGCCTCATTTATAGAGACTAGCAGAATTATTTCACAGTGATTTTGGGTCAACAGGTCACATGACTTGGAAGCTATTGAGGAAAAACCCACAGATTTATGAAATATTAAATTGTGAAAAATTACAAAATGCATAAAAATGACAAATAAACAGCTGTGCCTCATAGGCCTGGTCTTGGAGAGTAGTTTGATGTAAGATCTGTGTGGGTGGCTCAAAAGACCTGAATGGTATTAACCAAAAACAGTGATTTATTAAATATTAAATTGTGAAAATTTACAAAATGCATAAAAATTGAGAAATAAACAGCTGTGCCTCGCAGATCTGGTCTTGGAGAGTAGTTTGATGAAAGATTTGTGGCTCAAATAATGTAAAATATATTATTTTTTGTTTCTAAAGAGTGACGCGCTCGAAAATTTGTTGACGGTCCCTAAGTGAACCATGACGTCTCTGTAGGGGCAGACTCAGCACGGCTGCCCGAAATCAGACTCCATGAAGCGGACTGATGAGAGAAACGCAACGCTGAAGCCACGGAGCTCGAATATCCAACGTCCAATTTGAAAATAACTTCACTGCGGTTTCCTCTTGGTCCGTGGAGAGCAGCTGACACGACGCGCGCGTTGTTTGTTTTTATCATTTTAACTAACGTTACACCAGTACAGACTGGTGGAGGGGGGGTGCAAGCAGTTCAGTTTAAAGCGCTCGGTTGGGAGGCGGGGCGCCCTTACATATTACGTTATGAAATTAGCATATCATGATATAACTTTTTTGCCCGGGCAAGCTATTTTTCAGAGTCAGAGAGTCAGAGTCAGAGAGAGTCAGAGAGTCTTTATTGTCATTTGCACCGCATGTGGTACATGAGATGAAAACGAGATTATGTACACGAGGTCCCAGTTACATCCAACAACAAATGAAAGAGAAAAACAGTAATAACATCGAGAACTAACTAAGAAAAACATCAACTAGTAATACACTAAGCCTAATATAGTGGGAATAAACAGCAGCACGAACATGAGTTTGTATGAGCAGATGGTCACAGATGAACACAGATGAACACAGCAACAAGAAAACATATCAGCATCAGCATGATGTGATATTTTGCAGTGTTTATTTTAATTTAATTTTTATTTATTCATGAGTCTAACAGCCTCAGGGTATTTTTGCTATTTTTACCGGTATTATCGCGAACGATATGATATGGCCCAGCCCTAGCGTCTTGAGTTCCTATGAAGACATCGACTAGTCGACGTCAACTCGACTTTTGTCATTAAAGTTGACTTTTAAAAATATGCAGTTGTTTAACCCGTAGAACCACCCGCTTCGGATGTTATCAACCATAAAATGGGCGCTATCATCTGTTATCGCCTCCATTCGTAGCGGTCAGATTGCCCCAACTGTACCTACTAGTAGGTTTAAAGGTATGTTGTCACAGTTACAAGCGATGACAGCAGGCTCCGTCTTTAGCAAAGTCTTAAAGTCTCGACTAAAGCCTCTGGCGTTACGTTTAGGGTTTTGGCTAGGTTTAGGCACGGGGTAACAGGGTTAGGTTTAGGGTTGGTCCTCTGGGTCAGCTTTAAGGTTAGGTTGAGGAAAACGGTTACATACGCTGAAAAAAACAAAAACGCTACACTTCCGGGTTGTCGGAAACACGCTGCCTACTCACTGCGATAACAACGCTGATAACGTTATGTTCAACATGCTAGTAGGTAGATTGTGACCTATTCGCCCATACGATTGGGGGTGGAAACAGTTGATAATGCCCATTCTATGGAGTGACAACATCCGGACCCACTGGTAGAACACATGGCAGGTCCAGGATTGAGACCATTGGGTTTTCGCTTGGAGGAAAGACAAAAAGACAGAAATCACAAGTTAAGAAAGAATAATTACAAATGCAAAACTATTCATTTGATGAAATTAGGTCAATTGGTCCTCTACTAGTCTAAGATTATAGCAGCATAGGATAAAGAACAAGTCAGAAAACCAAGCCAACTAACTATAGGATTTATCAAAAAGAAAAGTCTTAAGCCCAGACTTAAAACTGGACAATCTGTCAGCCTCACAGACAGAAACTGGAAGTTGGTTCCTCAAGAGAGGGGCCTGATAACTGAAAGATCTTCCTCCCATTCTGCTTTTGGAAACTCTAGGAACCACAAGTAAGCCTGCAGTCTGAGAGCGAAGTGCTCCATTGGGAAAATATGGAACAATAATGATGTGCAAAGATGTCCAATTAATGTCTTATCTGCTGTAGATAACTCTTGTGTATGTATTATGTGTGTGTGTGTATGTGTGTGTGTACATGTATACTGTACTGTATATGTATTTACATGTATATACGGTATTGTAGGGATGCACAATATTGGAGTTTCAGCCGATATCCGATATGTCGTTATGTTAAAACTTATTTGGTCGATAACTGATACCAATACAATATTTTTTTTTCTTCCTAGACCTACTTACAGAGACGTCATAGCTTTCTCTGCTGTGGAATTAAAATACATTATTCTGCATGTTTTTTGTCAGTTTGGCCTGATACCAAATGCAGATGCCAAAAAGTGGCTGAAAAAGATGTAACACTATATAAATACATTATAGATATTTTTTTAAACAGTGCCTTTTATATCGGTGTTATTTTGATAACTTTATCACTAATATCGCCCATTACCGATACCATGCCGATAATATTGTGCATCCCTACTGTATTGTATATGTGTGTTTGTGTGAGTGTTTCTCTTCTGCGTTTAGTTTCAGTTTTTCAAACCACCTGTAACTTAAAAATACAAAGACTCTTTGCCTCAAGACAAAGAAAACAGCAGCTTTGTCACGTTTTGATCCGTACACATGAATATGTATAACACCCGAGGGTTTTGTGTTCGTAATAAATCAGCATGCACATTTAATTTATAAAAGTTCTCATCGGCACAGCAGAGTTTTCTAACTCAAGATTGCAACAGGTCTCTAAAATTTGGCCATGATGAACAACTCTTCCAAAGACCTTTTTTATTTTGATGCCACCACGAAACCCAGGAAATCAAGGTGGAAATTATAAAGAAAATGAAACAAAATTGGGTTTATTACCAAGACTGTTTCACAACTGGAAGCTGTGTCTGCTATAGTTTGTGCCTTTTGGACAGAGGAAGTCGTCAAACTGAGTGGCTGAGCTAGAATTGAACGCACTTGCAGGCTTTGAGGAACAGAACAAACTAGAGGAGAAGCAGATTAACAAGAATGTCTGTTTCAGATGGTGTCTTAGTAAAGGACGATGCTTTAAACTGGGCTCGTAGATGACATGCAGTGAAGGGGGGAGGATTTTCAGGACAACAGCTTTAACGAGAAACAGAATGAAATGAGCTGAAAGCTTAGCGATGTTTCCCAAGAACAGAGTGATTTTCCCGTCTGATGATGAGAGCCGCCCGTCTGATTGGTTTCCTCTTTATCACATGTTGTGTCTTAGCTGTGATGCTTTAAGTTGTTATAGGAAATCTGGTTTATCATTAGTCTGGTTTAAATATGGCTGAAGGTTACCTTTATGCACATTGTTAAATCTGCTTCTTCCAGTCATTTGTGCACCTTGGGTTGTCTTTTTCTTTCTCCTGATGGGGTTGTCCTTGGTATTGTCATAAAAAAGAGCCCAATTTTTGCATAGGCTCACGATGTAGGATAAGAAAAAAAGAAGAGAGGACATACTATTGAGTACAGAAGAAATGACAAACTTTGTTGGGATTGGATGTGTTCAGATTTGTAAAGTGAAGGATTTGCCGTTGTTCACTTGTGGAATGTGACCATGAAAACTGTTTTCTTTGCTTTCTGACGGAGTTCAGTCAGAATCACTGAAGCTGGGTGAGAGTCTATTAGAATGTTTTTTTGAGAAAGGCCTAAAAGTCTTTTTTATTTATTTTTATTTTTTATTTTTTACAAAAGCACATTTTTCTGGTGTTTTTAGAGACAATTACTGTTTACGGCTCAGTATCTCAGAAACCTGATGATGTTCTGCAGATTATTAAGACAACAGAATAATTTTTATTTAATCTGGAAAGACACAACTAATAAGTTTGGCAATTTGTGTGTAAAATTGTAAACATTTCATAAAATATCTACTAATAGGGAGGAGGGAAGGAAGGAAGGAAGGAAGGAAGGAAGGAAGGAAGGAAGGAAGGAAGGAAGGAAGGAAGGAAGGAAGGAAG